>JAPYZA010005257.1:0-12399 GCA_030522685.1 Eupelmus azureus
ATTGTGGCGGCGCCAAGCGGGCAATAAGAAACTAACATTTTCGGGACCCAACTGCCTCATAAGAACTGTTCTTCTATACAAGTCTATCTTCGTTGCCTTTGGGCTCGCTGAGCCTTTTTTTCTCCGTTACCCATTTCGACCGTATGCTCGATTACCATTTTTACGACATTACTAGTCTCGGGTAATATTTTAGTTTTTTCTATTTGTTTATATTCAATATTTTTATTTATTTTATGATTTGCCATGCTAAATTCATTTTTATATTGTGTCGAAACCATACAATTTTCCGGATTTTTTTTTCCTTCTGACTGCGGAACTTTTTTATTCGTACGCATACCTACTTTTTATTTTTTACTACTTGTTTCTAAACATATTTTATTTTTGTCCGAGATAAATCCATTTAACGAGATGTGAAAGGGTGGGGTAGAAATCTGCACAGAATATTATACGGGAACCCAAAAATTCGGTCGTAAACATTCATTAAACCAGTTGAGAAAAATTTTTTTATAAAGATTATATGTTTTACTAGAAGGTGAAGCCTTCCGTTTTTCAGAAAATTTTCTTTAACCGTGTTGAAAAATTAATCACTTTATATCGTCGGTAATGTCGGTAAGTTCGGATTTTGATATTGATATTTTTCTATCTAAAACTTTTTTTTTAACAAAGCCAGTGAAACTTTTCTAAAAAACGGGAGGCTTCTGCTTTTAGTACAACATATACTAATTACAAAAAAAAATTTTCTTAACTTGTTTAACCTTTAGAAGCATGATTTTTTTGCAATTTGTTTATTCATAACAATTTAATAACAAATAAAATAATAAATTACGTTCGGGAGAATTGTAGAGAAACATCTTACCTATCAGAAAAGTCCATCACCTTGAATAAATACACATAAATACGTTTTTATAAATAAAAATAGAAAGCTACTTTGGTGGTCCCTATAGTGACTACTATGCTTCTAAGGGTTAATGAATGTTTATAACCTAATTTTTTGATTCCCGCATAAAATTTTGTACAGATTTCTACCCCACTCGTTCACATTGCCTTAATACATTTTCGTCCGAGTTTTTATTCATTCTCAGGATTTCAATAATCTTATTTTCGTCCGATTTTATATTTTCTATCGGGATATTGTTTTTCATTCTACTTTCATCCGGGCTTTCTACATCTTCCGGGATATCTCTATTTATTTTATTAACTTCGGAGAATTTATTTTCGCTCGGGATGCTTTTACTCATTTTCTTAACGTCCGAGTTTTCATTTCTGCTCGGGATAGTTTTACTCATTTTTCTAACGTCTGAGCTTTCACTTCTGCTCGGGATACTCTCATTTATTTTTTCTAAACTTCGCGAAAAAATTTTACGTGGTTCGTTTTCCGAGTGCATAACCGTGCCAAAATCTGCCTTATTTCTAGCTAACCTTTTACTTTCAATCGCATTTTTAACAAAATTTTTGGAATCTGTACGCTTTACTCTGTCACAAGATTGCCGTATTGCTTTTTAAACGCGATTGTTAAGTTTCTGTCTGCTTTTTCTTGTACTTCCGAGACCGATGCGGCTCTCTCTTTACTTGGTGAGTTCGCGCAAACTCGCTTTATGCCAAACAACTCCCGCTTTCCATCGTCAAACGGAATTTCAAAATTTCGACACATTAAGGGGACTCAATACCTTTAAAATCTAAAAATTAAAAAGTTTATTATTTGTAATATTTAACTTAATTTTTAAAAAAATAAAATGCCTTTTGAAAGTAGTAGAAATTACCTTTAATTTAAGTTATTATAAACGAGTTTTGATGCACCTATTCTCCCCTAATCAGTCGATGAGCCTTCGTATCCAAAATTCCTGCTTCGTAAGGTTTCTCTTGACCAGTTCGATGAAATTTATTTTTCCAAACGGATTTAGTTTCAGTATCCTCACCATTCTCGCGTGAATAAACAGTTACTTGAAAAACAATTTTTTTTTTAATTTTACAGTGTAAAACATCATTTTAATATAAAATAGTTTACAAAATTATTAAATTTTATCCTATTTTTAGATCTTTGTACCACTTTTTTTTTAATTAATTAAAAACCCCTTATTCACGCGAGAATGACACTAATACTGAAGCTAAATCCGTTTAGAAAAATTAATTTCATCGAACTGGTCAAGAGAAACCTTACGGGGCAGGAATTTTGGATACAAAGGCTCATCGACTGATTAGGAGAGAATAGTTGCATCAAAATTCACTTATGGCTTAAATTAAAAGTAATTTCTTCTACTTTCAGAAGGTATTTTACTTTTTCAAAAATTAAGTTGAATATTAAAAATAATAAACTTTTTAATTTTCAGGTTTTAAAGGTATTGGGTCCTTATTTTTCTTATAATCTATCTTAGCTCCCAAAGCGCAAAAGAAATCACTACCTAATAATCCGTCTTATTTAATTGGAAAAGTGTCCTCGACGACGCGAAATCCGATTTTAAATTCTATTAATTTTAAAGTAATTTTTCCTAATGTAAAACCCATATGATTCGTAATACAAATTAATTGCAAAATAATATTTTTATCTAGTATTTTATCTATTACATTATACGTTTTAAGGCTATGTGAAAGGGTCAAAAAGATATCTATTGGAAATATTATACGGGATCCCAAAAATTATGTTATAAATATCAATTAGATTAGTTGGAAAAAAATTTTTTTCTAAAGATTGATTGTTTTACTAAGAACTGATGTTGTCCGATTTTTATAAATGCTCCAGTGATATTGTTTAAAAAATTATATGCAGGAATATATCGATATCAAAATACACGTTTATCGACATTACCGACATTTTAATCTCAATCATTTTTTTTCTAAAAGACAGCGCCACTTTTCTGAAAATCGGGCAACGTCAGCTTCTAGTAATATATGCAATCTTTAGAAAAAATTTTTTTCCAACTGATCTAATTGATATTTACAACATAATTTTTGGGTTCCCGTATATTATTCTATATAGATATCTGCTCGACCCTTTCACTTTGCCTTAATTAGATTAGGTCGTGATCCGGAATCTAAAGTAAATGTTATTTTTTTCATTATTTATCGGATTATTAAGTGTAATTATTGGAGAAAAACTATTTGCGTTTAGACGCATCTCCCGCGTTTTAATTTTTTTAATTTTATTTACTACATCGATGGGTGCGGCGCTTGTTTGATCTCCCCTTCTGCGCTCTGCTTGCGGGGACTATTGCCGTTTCCCGCTTCTGTAGAATTTTTACAATACGCCTCATATTTCCTAAACTGCTCTTTTGTGTGCCCGCTTCTATTACAAAACGAGCATCCTACCGGTCGATCATTATCGGAGCGCGGAAAAGTGGCCCTCTGCCTTTGCACATATTTATTTTCGAAATTTTCAGCCTGTCTCGGTCTCTCCGTACGCGCCCAATTTCTGTTCTGGAATTCTAAGTTCCTTTGCCGAAGCTCCGCCCATCTCTCATCCTGCCATCGCGGTAACAGTATCCGCACATATTTGAAGCATTTTAAAGCTTCATGGCCTTTTATACTACAAATCTGATACCAAACCTCTTTCTTAACGTCTACAAAATGTACGTTGGCTAATCTATCCTCTTTAGCTTTATTCTCCGTAATTATTTTAATTGTGTTCATTAAATCTTCTGGCTCGTAACACGCAAAATCACGCTCGGTTTCGATCGCTTGTGTCGTTGTCGTGTCTAAATCCCTGACTTCGACCATTCTAGCTTCAATAACTCAAAGTAAACCTCTCAAAAAAATTTCATCAAGTGGTTCTCGAAAACCCTTTGTGTATCCACTGTAAATCTTCTTTCCCTTTTTGCGGCAGCGGTTATTTCATGACCTACAGCGCGTACACGATTAGAAAAAAAATCAGTACCGATTCATCGCGTTTTTGTTTGATGTTTGCCAGCTCATCATGCAATTTATGATACGTTTTTGCTGAACTAAAAATCCCGTAGAAAAATTTGTTTGTTTCTTCCACAAAGGTGAAAGTTTTTTTATACGCACACTTTGAAGCTTCACCGTACATCGCAATTTTATTAACTTGGCTAGATCGGACTCATAATTCAGTGATATTATGTCGCATGCTTCTCGGTATCCCTCAATAAAAGAGCTTAATGGAATATTTGTACCATTGTAGCGTGGTATTACCTCTAACCCACCCTTTATTGAGAGAGGCCTTACCTGCGAGAAGGTCGCATGCTCCGTACCGAAGTTGTTAAGATTTGCTATGCGCATCACAGGTACTCGCTCCCCAATAAACTGATTATTCCTATTATTCGAAGTAAGAGGTGTGCTAAACTGCATCTTTTTACTCGCGTCTATATCTTCCGTGGTATCCGGCCGAATTACATGGTTTACTCTGCCTATCTCTTCCCTCAGAATACCTTTAATAATTTTTTCCGGATTTATTTTCGCTTGTATAAATTTTGCTAATAAATCTATCACTGAATTATCTTCGCAGACTTCTTCAACATCAATTACGTCCACTACCTCCTTCAAAAGTTCTTTTACGTGATGCGTCTACTTTTCTCTCATTTTTCGCTCGACGGTCTCGGAAAAATTTAATCAAATCTATAAACGAAACATTTTCTATACCCGCAAATGTTCCTGGATTAATTTTTAAAACATGCTTTAATAATAAATTTGCTGCGTCCGCGTTCCTTACATCTGTCCCTCCGTTTGCGGTATCTGCCATATTTATTGCAAAAGAAAACAACACAAGAGAACAAAAGAAATTCACAGAAAAATTTTTCCAAAATCACTTAGACCTTACTAACGGAGGGCTCCCAAATTTGTTACGTCTTCATTGCGGTCACGGGTTTACGTAACAAGTCGTTATTAGTATGTAATCTATTATTGTTTAAACGCGATCCCTATTTCAGCCGTAAAGCCGCGGTCGGGGCAGTGGTTCTGGATATAGGCGAGCGAGAGCTGAGCTTAGAAACAGCGAGCATGCGGGTAGTTAAGAGTGAGTACTAATCTTTTACACAGCAGGGGGTGCCAGGAGTCGTGCCAAAGAGGCTGCAGGTTATTAGTCAGAAAGTGTACACAAACCAGGCGATTTAAGAAAAGTAGATTTGATGTTTATTTAAATGTAGATAATGAATTGTGTTACAGTTTGATACAACAATTACAAATATGAACAATTATAGCATGAGTTTATGTTCTAGTTTGAAAAGTACGCAGACAAGTAAAGTTCAACTAATCGGTAGTTGCGAGTGAATTTTATAAGTTCTGATTCCGAACAAGGATTCTACAATTTCAATAAAGTATTTCAGTAAAGGATCCGCCTTTGAAACTGCCTTTTGAATGTGAACGATTTGTAGTACATTTATGTAACCGTTGCATCATGTGGATGCGATAAAATAATTATGTAAATGTTTCATATCAAATAAGAAAAAGCTGATCAGAAACAATCATGATTAATTTAAGTTACAGAAAAATATATTTAAAAATTATATGAGGTACTATCTTTAAAAAGAGCACAATTTCTCTACGTGATTTCAATGAAGAAGAGCTTAATTGAGAATTCTTACACTTGCCTTATCATGCGATTTAAGTTATTTTGAGTTATTAGCCTCTTTATTGACTAGCAAACACCAAGCGTTCCGCGTGCTCAATTTTGCCATTCAATTCTTCAGAACACTTAAAAATTAAAAACTATTTTTCATATTGTATGAGTCTTTTTCTTAATTAATATTTTTTCTCAAAAATATACATTAAACTAAATGTTACAATAAATTCTAATTTTTGAGGTTAAGAAACAATATTAGAACAGAATTTATCAAACACATATAATTGTTTACAAAAATTATGCTTATAAATAATATAAGAATAATCTAAAGATTTTTCAATGATTGTTATTTTAAAGTTTAAACTAAAAAGATAATGTATACTGAAGAAAACTATAATAAAACCAAATATAACAAAATAAAAAATTTACTCAAATCAATTTGAATTATCGCGAGTTTTTTTTTTGCTTGAACCAATCAGTCAGAATAAAGAGGCTTCATTTTTCAGCGTTCTCTTTTTTATAAGTGGAAAGTGGATAAGTGGATTTTAATACCTACTCGTGTGAAATATGAAACAAAATTTTGAACAAATAAAAAAAGATCATTAAGATTTGATTAAGTTGCTGTAAAAAGGATTAATAGTGGGTGGCTGAATAATGGGTTCAGTTCAGTCAGGCTGATTTGACAAAGGCAAATTGATTATATTCTACAATAATATTACGTTTAACAAAATAATCACTACCAACATAATGTCTTTATAAAAAACTATGGTTTTTAAAGTACAGTTTCAACAGTCACAAATGTTGCATTCTGATTTTCCATTGATATCAATAAGTTCTAAGTTTATTAAAATAATATTTAACTTGATTAGAAACGTTACCCAATGTAAAAGTATTTCCAAAATCTCTATGATATCAAGTTTTATTTGCCTCGTCAAAAGTGATTAGAATCGAACCCCAGTGCTAAAAGCAATGTTAAATTTCCATAAGATGACGAAAGATAATAGCTCTATAATTAAATAAGAATGCATTAAAGGGATAAAAGGAAATGATAACTACACTAAATTATCTTATAATCTTATCTACATATTTTTATGAATATAATAGAATAAATAAAAATATCTTTTCTCTCTATATATCCAAAATATTCTTACCTAATTGTACAGCTTTCAGCTTTCGCCACTTTATGGAAGTTTAATTCATACTCAATTTACATTGCTTTTGGTACTGGAATTACCTTTGACAAGGCAAATGATGTTTACTCCATTTTCATAAATGGTCAATCCAGCGTCAACTGAATACTCTAATTTTTCCAAAACATGGAGTAACGTTGGTAAGATATTCTGAAATTTGAGCTATTTGTATGTCACAAGTCAATACAAATGATTTATCTTCGTCGATATATAGCTCAATGAAGTTCTTTACAAAGAGGAGCAAATGGGCCATTTCTGTGTGTAAAGGTGCAATGTTTCTTGGAGAACTTCTAATATAAACAGTATCTACTGCAGATGCAAAATCCGAATCAAACCAGAATCCAAACAACAAGCAAAGTTTAATGTAACTTAAGTCATTTTTATGTTCTTTACAAAAGCTTGAGCTTGGGGTCTTTCAATAGTTTTGTTATTGTTTCACAATAAGCGGTGCAAGCTCTGGAAAACTTGAACATTTGCTCTTGATAATGTAATAACTTTCTATCTAATTTTAGGCTCATCATAAACATCACATTCATCGGATTTATTGTTTATTTCACTAAAGAAAGGACTACTACTTAAATCTAGAGATACCACTTTTTCATCTGTGAGCCAATGAGGTTATACAAAAGCGCAAAATTTTAACAATCATTTTATCCTACTTAATAATGGCTATATATAAAGGTGTAAATCCTCCAAAATTAGCTTTCACTTTGTGTAAATACTAATATTTATTTTCCAAATAAGTAAGGCTGGAGTTAATAACACGACGACAAGATATGTAGGTATATATATAGTGTACACGTGTACTACATAATGGGGCTCCATGTGATCGCTTTGTTTATTTGCCGTTAGGAGCGCAGCCGAAATACCAGTGAAAGCACTTGTAAAATGAAATAAATTAAATTAAAAATGAATAGCAGAAAATGTATGAAATTCCCATGAAACAAAAATATTTTAAAAATATTTCAATTTTTACACTCATGGAAACAGGCTTAACATATGACGGAAGTCATGCTGTAAATGAGTATTAAAAAGTGTGATTCTTTTTTTTATCCATTTTTATTTATAACTTCGTAATCGACGACAAAATTGAAAACAAATGGCACATTATTCATTCAAATATTATATTTTAATTATAATGAAAATTAAATTATTATATTTATTGTTTAATAGACTTCTTATTTAAACAAAACGTACGTAGCTTCTTTCAAATACTTTCAAAGTAATTACTAAATGGTATGTAATAACGTCACATATTTAAATTTTGCGCTTTTAGATGCTTGAAACTTGTGTAAAACTTGAAACGTCGAACATGAAACGATATAAAATGCGGTAGCGCCAGCGACTAACATCCCAAAATTAAATTAATTAGTTATAGTAGAAATTCAGGGAACTTCAAAATTTAGAAAATATCGCTGTGATCGGCAATTAAATTGCAATCGATTGGCGTTATCTTCATCTCTCTGCGACGAACAGATTAACAGTAATATGATTTTTTCGATTTTTCGCAAACAATATCGTTTTTATTTTCTGTAATAATTGTAAGCTTTACCCAATTTTTTCAAAAAAATTTGCAAGAAGATCTCGTAATTCCTCAATTATTGTTATTTTTTTTATTAATTATATAATGTTGATTGTTTTCAATACATCTATTACTACTCTATATAAAATGCAATTATTAAATTATGCGAACTGCCGTCAAACAAAAACATTTTGGAAATACTTACATTTTTACACTCATAGAAACAGCCTTAAAAGACGTCTTCGAAGGTTCGGTTACGTTTTTTTTTGGTAGTTTACAAATTACGCTTTTAGCTTACAAATTTTGTACAATTTTTTAATTTTTACTCAATAATTCAAACCAGCAAAATCATAGGAAACTTATAATTCGAAAAAATGTTATAAAGTAAAAGATTTATTTGTAACATATGACAGGTACCTAAGCCTAAACGTTTATACTGTAATAAGTACTAAAATGCAATTCTTTTTCTTGTCCATTTTCTAATAATAACTTCGTAATCGGCAAAAAATTGCAAACGAATGGCATATTATTCATTGGCATAAAGTGAATGTATTTATCGCAAAGCATGAAATTTCGAATTGCTAATTGCTAATCATTGTGGTAGTCGTTTGTAGAAGAAGCCGGCGTATGCGCAGTGATTCTTGAGCAGGTAACTTTTACTAATGATTTTGCAATAGTTAATTGCTATCTAATTATTGACTATTTCACCCTTAAAAAATTACCTACGTGGCGTCACAAAAATTGCAAACGATTCGCAGTAATTTTTTATCAAATTTAAATGATTATATATTAAGAAACCATTACCCCCGGCATTTCTTGCGATTGTAACTTTTTTATTTTTTTGCAAAAAAGCGAAATGAGACGTAGTTTTTTAAAAATGGTTTGCACAATCTGCATACGTTTCCACAATTAATGAGATTTTTTTGCAAAATATTTAAATCGATCGCTCAGTTCGCGGAGCTGCGCGCCCGTCATTCCCTTTGGAACATCTCGAGGAGCAGCAGCTTATTTCGCTTTTGTATTTTTTTAATTTCTGCGTTTTTGTATTTCGGGTGTTAATTATTTTGGGTGTTCTTATATATTTTTATACTTTATCATAAAAAAACGTGTGTGTGTGTGTGTGTGTGTGCGTGCGTGCGTCCGTGTGTGCGTGTGTGTGTGTGCGTGCGTGCGTGCATGCGTGTTTGTGTGTGTGCGTGCGTGCGTCCGTGTGTGCGTGTGTTTGTGTTTGTGTGCGTGTGCGTGCGTGTGTGTGTGTGTGTGTGTGTGTTTATGTGTGTGTGTGTAATACGACGGAGTGACAGTGTACAAATAGACATTTTAAAACTCAAAACCGTGTTCAAGTGTTTCTGGCGTATATATCATCCCAACTCTCCACAATTAATCCTCATCAGTTAATGTCAGAATTTTATACATTTTAAGGAAATGTGAAAGGGTCAAGTAAATAACTTTACGCAATGTTGTACGGGAACCCAAAAATTATGTCAAAAACATGAATTAGATCAGGTGGAAAAAAATTTTTTCTAAAGATTTTATGTTTGCAAGAAGTTGATAAAGTCCATTTTTTAGAAAAGTTCCCCTAATTTTGTTAAAGAAATTAGATATAGAAAAACAATAGTATAAAAATCATATAACTTCTCATCCGCGTATGATTCCGAATCACTCGGGCCGGCTTCGCCGACCCTCGTGCACGGCAATCACACCTGGCTGTGAAACTTTTCGCCCTTGTTACGAAAACTACTATTACCATAGATCTACTTTAATCGAGTCTAATCTACTTTCTATCACGTAATTTTGGGAAATGTTTTTTGGTACCAAAAAATGAACAAAGCTACAGTTGCACAGTCTAACGCTTCAAATTACTCGAGTTATGGACACTTGCAGTCTTATTTTAAATAAAATATGAAAAATGAGCTTCTACTTAAAATGTGAACCATTAAGTCTAGACAAATCCTTCATACGTTTCCAATAAATAACATGAAACTATCAAAATCAAGTTTCAATTCGCCGTTTTCAGAATAAAGAAAGAATAACAAGGTCCAATGTTATGCTTGCTTAAAGTTGAGCAACGAAAATACACTGACGAATTATAAAATTATACATGTCAAAATTTAGATGATTTTAAGTACAGAGAAAAATTTCCCAAAGTTTCATTGTGACACGAATCCCGTGACCTCTCCTAGTAAGTGAAGTGAGTGGAGTATGGAAATCTACACAGAATATTTTACGGGAATCAAAAAATTATCTTTTAAACATTCATTAAACAAGTCGTTTCAGATGGCTTATTTACTTCCCTTCTCAAGGCTTCGGTATAAACGCAACGTTCGTGTAATTAAATTAAAAAATTTAACAATTTAAAATTGACCTCTGAGAAGGCATCGTCGTGTAGAATTTTTGAGATTCCACGACCGCGAACGGCTCGCCGTTGAGGACTAACATGGAAAAAAGCCATTGTTAATGCGCGTATTAGGTCCTCAGATGTTTCATAATGAACACCTCGATAACACACATTGAATAAACACCTTGGTTCGCTGAAATAAAAAAAGAAACTCGTTGTCTAATTTAATTATCCGCGACCTGCGAACGATAACTTCAATTTTCATAAAAACTACAGTTTTTGACCATCCCTGACAATGATTATTCATAATTTGAAAAACATAAATGCTGATAAATATGATATCTTATACTATTTAAAATAATCATATTTCCTACTGTAAAAAATTACGTAGGGGGTCACAAGTTGGAGATATTTAAGATCCATCTGAAAAATATATATCCACATAAAAGCGATTTGGATTTTCTAATGAGTATCATATTTCTAAATTTAAAATACCAAATATCTTATCTTTTATATAAAATATAAATCTGAAGTTCAGAATACTTTTCTTATACTCGGAACTTACAAAGTAGTCACCAATTAACATCCTGAAACAAAAAAGAGATCTTATAAGTTAAAGAACGAAGAGACTAGGGAACGCGCTTTTTGTTTACCTGATGTACATCAACCGTTTGATAGTTATTCTTGGGATGATGATTCTCAGAGATTAGCATGCCATACTAATGACGGGAGAACAACCTACAACTTGGATAGAAGAGTGTCGATCCAATCAATTCTAACACACTGCTGTCAAACGTCGTTAATGCTGATGTCTGTATCTCACCGCGACTGGAAATAATCATATAATTAAGAGCACATTTATCACTTGCAAAAGCAGATATTGAAGCATGAGTAAAATCGGTGTTAGATCACGTGTTTAAGTACGTTCCACGCACTTATTGAAGCATTTACGGAAGCACGTATCAGAACATATATTACAATACGTGGTTTGAATTACCCTCTTTACAAGCGATTTATCACGTTCTGAAACACATGCTTTAACACAACGTATGTGACCTCAGCCCCCACATATTCTAAATCTAAAAAATAAAATATACTAAATTTTTGTACAATTTGTGTACATTTTTGTACAACCAACCCCGATTTTTGTACAGGTCATCTATCGAAGATATAGCATTTTCAAATTGGTGGGCTGAGGTCACGTGACGTCAGCCCCCCCCCCCATATCTTCAAAAATTATTTTAAATATAGCATTGGATTCTACGATCTTTGTGCAATTTTGTAAAAGACTTTCCAAAGATCCAAGTAGAGCTATGAATTTACAAGCGCGAAAAAAACGATTGGTGGAGGGCAGGGGGGTTAGGTCACGTGACGTCAGCGCCCCCATATCTCCAAAAATTATTTTAAATATAGCATTGGATTCTACGATTTTTGTACAATTTTGTACAAGACTTTCCAGTGCTTCAAGTTGAGCCATAAATTTACGAGCGCGAAAAAATGATGGGAGGTTGCGATCACTTAACCTCAGCTCCCCATATATTCTACAACATGAAAATTAAATTTACTAGATTTTTGTACAATTTTGTATAATCAACCACGATTTTTGTACAGGTCATCTATCGAAGATATAACGTTTTCAAATGGGTGGGCTGAGGTCATGTGACGTCACCCCCCCCCCCCATATATCTAAAAATTATTTTAAATATAGCATTGGATTCTACGATTTTTGTACAATTTTGTACGTGGCCATCGTGAGCCTTCCGGTTTTTCTTTTGTTTGATTCTTGTAACGCGGCCAAGGTCCATTGGAATAAGTTTTGGTTAAATCTAATTGCGAACAA
>JAPYZA010005258.1:0-12399 GCA_030522685.1 Eupelmus azureus
GTGTGTGTGTGTGTGTGTGTGTGTGTGTGTGTGTGTGTGTGTGTGTGTGTGTGTGTGTGTGTGTGTGTGTGTGTATGAGAGAGAAAGAATGATATAGCATATGAGTGTGAGAGAAAGATTGGAACTATGAGAGAGAACTTGGAAAAGAAGAAAAAAATGAATGAGAGAGTGAGAGTGTGTGATAGAGAGAAAGAGAGAGAGAGAGAGAAAAAATGACAATGTGTGTGTGTGTGTGTGTGTGTGTGTGAGAAAGAGAGAGAGAGAGAGTGGTATAGCATATGACAGTGAGAGAAAGAGTGGAACTATGAGAGAGAACTTGGAAGAGAAGCAAAAAAGTGAATGAGAATGAGAGAGTGAATGTATGTGTTTATTAGAGTGAGTGAGTGAGTGAGTGAGAGAGAGAGAGAGAGAGAGAGTCCCGATGCGATCCAATAAAATTTTCATTGCGCGAAAATCGCATCATCACCCTTTCATTTCCATTCATGAAATTTTCGCGTTCTCCCGATGGAAAAGAGATGAGCAGTTTCTGTATATAAAAAGAAGAAGCGTGCATCGTAGATTATTTTCGCTTTAGTAAAAAAGTAAGCTTCTGTACAGACCTTTCTTCGAGCGCGTATCTGCTCGCAGTGGTGGGGCGCGCCCGAATGATCGCCTGGCATGTTCCTCGTGGAAAGCTCCAGGTGTCGTGCCATACCAAGATAGAAGCCTGAGATTATGCAGAGTGGCAGCGCGTAGTAGGCCAGGAACTTGAATAGCACCATGCCTTTTTCGTAGCTCTCGCCTGTGGGTGAGTGAGAGGAGGAGAGTTAGATTATTTGATTTTAAATTGATGAAATGAATGGCTTATTGGATTGAATCGCATTCATGTTGTTATTCGTTTCAGGAGAAGTATTATGTATACGTCATAAGGTTTATATGGGAATGGGAAATTTGTGGAGATGGTGCAGTATATAATGATCATCGAAGTTTTGGATGTTTATGAATCATTTAAAATTTTAATTGATATTTGGGAATCTATTGTTTGAGGTCTTGTAGTGAAGAATAAATGAATTTGTCGATCTCCTTAGAACTACGTAAAAATTTTATTAAAATCTGTTTTTAATAAAGTTTTTACGTGGTTCGAAGGAGATCAACAAATTCATTTATTCTATATTTAAAATTTTGTAGTTTGTAAGGATATTAGAAAATTTGATACCCGATAAAATTCAAAATACTTATAGAATCAATGTTTCTTAAATTAAAAATAAGTTAAAATTGAGACAAATAAAATAATTAATTTTTTTGTCATTAACCTAATAATTCTTTATCGTCAGTGACTTGGCAGAAAAAATAAAATATAAAAGGTATAATCGGAAAGCTATTGATGTGGGTAATTTAATTAAGTTAATAAATAAAGGTTGATGACCTTTTAGGCAACTCTAGAAATAGTTTTAATATTTATGTTAATACGTAGTCCTTTTGATAAATACGAATTCTACTTTGTTTTGTCTATTGGGATTGCATAAGTTTCTTGCGTAGTTTATTTAATAAAACTAATATTGGATAAAAACATTTCAGTAAATTTAAAGTTTTAATTACAATTATCCTGTTTTAAAAAATTAAGTAGCTTAATTTATAAGTTAAAAAAAAATTTTTTTGAATGTTTATTCTTAAAAATTTTAATTACTTCTTAAATTAACGTTATAGTATGAATTTCTTTAGCATATTCATATGCGATAAAAAATTACTTAGTATGCATCGGATAAAATTGATCATTAATAATACCATTTTCATTTTAGCTTTTGCTTTAATGCCTTCACACTGGAATAAAATTACTGTAACATTTTCATTATACTCTTTTTCCACTTATAACATACGCGAATAATATCGAACTCATTTACTTTACATGAACCGCAAGTAATTGTATTAATTAATATTCATAAATAAAAAGCCACATTTCTCAACATGTATTAATTTGATGTATTGCAACGTAAAGAGCATTTTTATGTTTATGGGCAAATCCCACGAATTCGGTCTCATTTTTTTATTCCAAAAGTGGCCAAAATTATTTAGTACTTAACTTTTGTAAAACTTTTTCCATTACGAGTGAGAAATTTAGGGATCATTGCATTATTTTTAAGATTTAAAATTACACTATGGTCCCATTTTTTCTTGTAAATAACTGACTTTGAATGAGGCTAATCGAGCAAATTGTAAATGCGGTATTTGCCCCTTTTTCAATCATCAGAGAATCCGTAAAAGCGAAACATTTTTTCAAGTACTATATGATGATCGTGTAATAGCTCACTGAAAAAGCTTTAGAAGAAGAATAAATAATTTAATAAGAAAATTTGCAATTTGCTTGATTAACCCTATTCTATGATACAATCCAGTTACTCTGAACAAAATCACTTAAAATATTTAATGTATAGCAGTAAGTGTTTTATGATTTTTAGAAGTTTTATGAAGACCATAATGAGCCAACAAATGCATCGAAAAATAGTTAGTAGATAATAAGTACCGTAAAGTCAAACCATTTCTCTCTGAATCCATCAAAGCGACTTGATCAAAGTTGTTACATTATAACAAGATTTTATAAAGTGTTGTGGATCAACTGACACTTACAAACTGGTGATAATATGAACACTGATCATAATATAAAAATGTTCGATTAAGTATATAACACGATTCTATTATCGAAGTAGGTACGCTGATTTTGGTTGGTTATTCGAAAAATTCCTTTTAAAAACAACGAACTTAATCGAATAAGCGGTTAAATAGTTGCTAAATTAATTAAGGAACTTTATTTTTATTTTTAAATTACGTGTAATTAGATAAGTCAATGGATACAGTCAGTAATTTTTCATTGATTTAAATTTAGAGAGTGATATTTATTAAATAAATGTAAAAGAATTTGTTCTTAATGCACATTGAAACTGTAATTATTTGGTTATTCTATTGTTAGTTGTTTTATCAGCGATTTATTTACAAATAAATTATAATTCATGCTAATGTTGCTTTATTATGCTTACATTTATTTTAAAAACTTACAAAACTTTTTTTTAGTATTAGACATAATTGTATTATTTTTTCTTCTACTTCTAAAAAAGATTGAGTCAAGAAGCATAGAAATGTAATTACCAATAACATCACTTTGAATAGCAGGCTTAAGTTTTTTTAAATACAATTCTATTAGAAAAGCAAAAAATGCTAACAAACATCCCATCGAAACAAGATAAACTAGCATTCTCACTTCTACTTTTTCTTCTTTTTCTTGCAGATTATTAGCCATTTCTGTTTCACTCCTTTCGCTTAGAGACTTGTCAATGTCAGATAAAAGTCTAAAACGCCGATAATTTTTACAAGCAATATTTAACCAGAATTCCATCATGCCTGACTCAACAATTCGATTCACTAATGTTGCGAACTGTGAGTACGGTGTAAATCTCGAGAACAGAAGCGTATGCAAACCTGTATGCAGACGTTCCTCTATGAAATTGCAGATCCAGCCTTTGCTTGGATTTGATAAAATCCGAGTCCAAGCTTTAGCTATGACCACATTTTCGACGCATATATTAACTTCGTTCATATAAAATCTTTCCATACAGTCCTTATTATCAAATGGAATTACAGTCGAAGCAATCGAGGAATACCATTTGCGCGAATAACTACTTGAAAGCAGCTGATCGTGTTCCCTTTTGTCTATTATAAAGTGAAAGCCTGATGTAACTATATCTTCAATATTTTTAAAATGACGAAAATTTTTTTGAACTATATTTATGCTAAATATGAGTTCTAAAAATGTTGTTGAGAACATGGGAAATACAAATATTAGACATACGAATACAATTTGTTCACTAAGTTTCTTACTATTTGGAGGTGTAGAGAATCCTATTAGTAAAAGTAACAAAATATTGAAAGTTGTGAAAAATCTGCTTTTTAGATTTAGGGAGTATCTTAATATTGTCATAACTATTACAATGAGTACGATAGCACCGATTAAAAACACTATCTTCCAATATTTACGTATTTCATAATAACCTTGTTGCCTTATTAGTAAATGCGATCCCTTCCACGGACTAAAAATATAAATATTTGTAAAAAGTTCTTTTCCATTATTTGTCCAAGCAGTTATACATAAGTCAATAGAATCGTTAATTAATGCTTTTTTTATTTCTTTTGAAGCTACACTCTTTCTTAATTGACAATCATTAATCATCACATTAACTGTGAAATTATAACTTTCAGCTATTGTTTTCATTAATATATAATCGAATCCTTCTAGAACACTCCACCAATTATGTCCTTTATATCCTGATGGCCGCATTAAATAAAATTGATTTCTGTAAAATGATCCTTTCAAACTGTATCCATGTAAATTTTTTAATTTATTAGAAAATAATGCAACATTGTTGGAAAAGTTGATACTTTTGTACATTTCATTAAAAGGATTATATTCATGTATTACAACATTTACACAATCAAAAAAAGTTAGTGGGAGTAGATGTTTTTTCAACTTGTTATAATTAACGATCTCAACAATAGTTACATAAAGAAATTTAACTTTCCAAAATTTTTGCAATATAAATCTAAAATTATATTGTTTATATGGTTTTGTGATAAAGATAATAGTGTGAGCCTTCGTGCCTTTTTGAAAAATTGGAAAGTTTGTTAAAAAAAGGAAATGATTGTTCAATTGTAGTTCTGATTCAACTATCATAATGTTCATTACTGGAGTTTTTGAATTAATTGCTAATATGTTTAACTTATCTGTCGCACTTTGAAATGATAATTTATTTAAACTATTATACATATCTTTAGAATTTATCATAAAATTTTCAAAATTCCATAATTCTTTCAGTATCAATAAAGATAAAGGTGAAAGTCTCTCTGTTGCTACCATAAAAAAAATTTGTTTTATTTTCAAGTCTTCAGACATGTAGTTGCTTATATTTTTAATCGAATTAATTTTTTGAAAACAACTCACGTAACTGTTCACAAATAAAATGAAGTTGATTAATATACATACTAAGCTAATATTAAACTTTTTCATAATTTACGTAATGCCCTAAAAGTTATATTAGATTCGGTTAATCAGCTGCAAATTAAAAATTTGAAAATCGTTATTATGAAGAAAAATTGAAGTACTTTATTCCTATCGATGCACCCAAACTTTTAATTTATATTTATAATAAAATTATTGTTTTCCTGAATATAAGTAGTTTTCTACTTTGAATCGTGTTAAATGAATATTATTTAACAAATTAGAGGAAGTGAATAATAACCTAGCTAATTTTTTAAAATATAGATTATTCAAATTTTTCATTTAGATAAAAACATTAGATCTGTTAAAGAATACAATTTTAATAATTAATATTATATATATATATTTAAAATAAAAATAATTTATGAAATTTTTTACAATTATACATAAAATGATGAAACAGATAAATATTTGCTTTTCTAAAGTACTTATTTATAGTTTACAAACAAATTGAATAATGTATTATCTTTTGTATTCTGAAACTAAATTCTATTATGAATAGATAATATTTTTGAAATTTTGTATCTACAATACTGAATTCAAAGATTTTACTAATTATTAATTTTACTATTACATTTTATTAATATGATTAAATAATAGTTATGAATTGTTACAAGTTTTTGATATAACGAAATTTCAAGAGGTTTATACAATATCATGAAAATATTATATAGATTTACTTTTCATATTTTTTATTTAAGAGTTTTTATCCCGCTAAGTTTTAGAAACTAATAAAACATGCATTTATCATTTGAAAATGTTAAATAACAATTTATTTTAGAAATTCCGCCATTGACCTCAATCGGATAATGATTTTTATTTATTAATTAAGAAGATTGTTTTAACTTTATTCTATACTATCATTTATTTATTATGTACATTATAAAAGCTACAAATATAGAAAATCATTCTCAAACAAAAAATCGAGTAACAATGATTAACATTACTTAAACTCAAACGTCTTTCCAACCAAAATAAATAGAGAAACCAAATTTTTAATCCATAAAATTCAGCGCAAACAAGAAACATCAAGTCCGCATAACAGAATCCAGCCCCCAAAAAACGATCAACAAACCCTGTACACCCTATTCACACATCAACTTGCTTGCACCCACACACCTACACACCAGCCCCCGTGCATATGGCTGACGTGAAAAAATGTAACATCACGTCGCCACCCCCGATATTAAACATCCCAGCGACCCCGCAACCAGCGTCAGCCCGACGCCTCGCTAATAAATTCAGGTTTCGGCTTATTTTAAATTTCGCCGGCGTCCCGAATTTTAAGAGGAATTTCCAATAAAGCCGCGGGAGGCCAGACGTGGATATCGAGGTCGGCGGAAAAAGCAGCCTTAGAGGAGCTTGCCTCTCCGCACACAAACACACATAACTTACCGAATTCTTTGGGAAAGGGGCTGCAGATCGCGATGCTGTGGTTCCCTTTGAGCGGCTCCGTGGGCACGTGGGAGAAGAGCGCCGCGGGCAGCGCCAGGATGCTTGCCAGCACCCAGATCAGGCTGACCGTGAGGATGGTGAGCGGCTTGGCTGAGAGGCCCGCCACGTGCCGCCTGATTGGATTCACGATCGCGTAGTACCTGAAAGCACAGCTCTAACCATTTTCTTTTGGTCGCTTCGCGTGCACAGCGTTCGCCGGGCGTGCGGATGTATGTATACATGAATATATAGGAGGGCGCGCGGCGCAGAGCGGCTTTCGTATACGCAGTTGAAAATTTAATAAAATGTAAATTTTGGTTTGGTTTGATGATTTAATGGGGAGGAAGAATGGTCTGGTTTTGAGGAATTTTGGGTGACATTAATTTTGTTTTGCTTAAATTGGGTGTGCTAGTGATTGCTTGGATTTTGGGCTTTTTAATGGCAAATTTTGGAGGTAATTGAATTTTCATGTGTATACTGCAGCCATTCTGCGCAGCGTCTTATATAGGTAAATTTCCGGGCTAACAGTATCGCTAAGGTGAGAGCCAATTTAATTACTGACAGTATAATCGACTATTAAAAGCTAATGTTAAAGTGCCATATAGTTATTAAGAATTACGAGAACCTATAATTTTCATTAATTTTATAAAAATATTTAATTTTTAATTATGTAAAAACATTTTGTTGTCAACTCGTTTATTTACCATTAAAAACAAAAATGTGGTAAGACTTTTTTTAAATATAAAAATTAGATGAATAAGATCTTCGTAATTGTCAGTAACTGCAGGATTTTAACATATTTTTTACATTTAAAACTAACATTAATTGATTCATCAAAATATTATATCTATCCATCAATTTAGCTTGGAAATACATTAAAATGCAAGATTTGGTGGACAAACTTTAAGAGTTATAACGTGATTTTAAGTCAAAAGTCATAACCCTATTTTATACGCTTATTAATAAAGTTTTTAAACAGAAAATTACTTTAAGAGAAAACTCTTTCAGAATTTATATACATTTCTATGTATGCGTTGTTAAAGCTTCATATTTTCAGAGAACAGTATGAAAGTATCTTACAAGAGCCTTATGCATTACTATTTCGTGTCGTTATTTTTTACGATGCTAGAATTTACTCTGTCTTTTTAATGAAAGAGTGCTCAATTAAAACAATTTTATTGCTGTTTAAAAGGTAATGTTTCAAAAGTTTATTATCTCTATATTTCAAAAAATAAATTTTTTACGCTACTTTACTTTTAAAGTTTGCTGAGAATATCGTAATTAACAATCAACCTCTTTATTACTACAATTTCTTTCATTCTTTTAAAACACAGAAATATCCGTATACATCTATCATTATTACATTTACGGGCATATTTTAAATCAGTATCTGACAAATTTCTTGAAAATTTTTCAAACTTCCTTACTATCTACACCTGAAAGTGTGTGAAAAAGTATATATTTTAAAAATCGATATACCTAATTACTTATCCGCTCATTCAATAAGTATAAAATCCTTTTCAAGCTTTCACGCGCGTTTTGCAAAAATTTCTACTCGTCACTTTCCAAATTCAAGCACCTCAAAATACTCAACATCTTTTTACGATCACGCCACCACCCGCACCGATCACCAAAAGCTCTCGCAATCCTGTCGCATAACGTTAATTTTTACGATCCCCCTCCCACCCTGCCAATAACCGATTTTTTCACTTCGAAAACGCCAACCTCGCGCGCAGAGGGAAAACAGCGCGTTTTAACAGCCGCGAGCGCTGTATCCGTCAAAACTGCCGCGCGCGGCATGTATAAACACTCGAGAGGGAGATTTCAATCCCCCGAACCCGTCGAAACTGCCGTTCTTAAAACGCACAGCACGCGAAGATCGCGCCGTGAATCAGCCCTCATTCCAATGCCCTGCATAAATTATATAATTCGAAAAGCTCGTCTCGAGTTTCGTTAGCATCGACGCGGAAACGTACACGAGACTCGGCGGAGATAAAAGTCCAAGGATCGGACGATTGTTCGAGGGCAGCCATCGATCGTCCGAGGGAAATTGATTCCCGGCATGCCGAAGCCGGCAAATTGATACATTGGATTCCGGGCTGCGTTCTTTTTTTTCCTGACCGAGCCAAGGAAACGCGTCGCGGAAAAGTCATTCTCGTGTATCCTTGTGATTTGTAGCACTCGGGGAGGGCTAAGCAAACAGGCGGCCGGCAGCGTTGCTGTTTAAATCCTATTGATGTCGCGACGCTCGGAGCTTGCGCAAGCTCGGCTCCCTTTTTACAGGAGCGAGCGAGCTGTGTGAGCTTTTGTGGCCGCGAATCCGATCGGGGGTTTTAAGTGGGAGAAGAAAGAGGGTTTAGAGGAGCTGCGTTATTTGAGGGATGTATGTGGGGCGTGCAGTTTCGTTTTGGGTTGCGATTTGTGGAATTATTGCGTTAGTGGGTCTTTGGTGCGGAGAGAGTGGAAATCGCTGTTTTTTATTCATTGTTGCTTGTTGATAATAGGGTTTGAGTAAGTTATTGTTGCGCTTTATTGGGGCAGTTGAGTTTGAAATTTTTTTTCTAAGATGATTCATTACTTTTACACAGTTAGTTATAAAAGGCACATTAGAGGGGAATAGTGGTAAGTTGATCAACTGTTTTGATAGTTTACTTCTTATGATAGAACAGATCGTTCCTCTCAAAATCTCCATAATCATGGAAAAAATAACTTAATATTTGATTAACCTTGTTTATATACATATAACTATTTCTTTATTTGTTTATGAATCTGTTTTATCATCAATATTATATTTATTTTAATATTAAATACCAAAATGGTTTCGGTATGTAAATAAGTAGCCGAACCTAGGGTAACTTTGTAAAGATCCGGTGAAAGTGTGAGACCATGATAACGCTTTATACTTTAATTGTATTATACGTATATACATATATGTTATGAGTATATGTGTGTGCGCTATTAGGATCAGTTTGATAGTTGAGAGAATGGGAGAGGGCGAGATTAATCCTTATTCTTTGACTACCTGTTGGAGTCTCGATTATTTTGGGAAACCCTTTCTCGCAGCCCTTCATCAAAATGAACATTTGCTAAACGTTTTAAAAATGTACGATATTTTTCGAGATAGCTCTGATAAATTAACATTTCTGGCTTTAAATCGAGTTATCAACTTAGACTTATATTATGAAGACGATGAATTGATAAAACAGTTCGAAATGTTAATAAGAATGTTTGAACGAAAGATAAAATGTTTCACTATTGTTAATTACTATTTTAATAAATACTCAGAGTTTAAAATAAAATAAAATGATTATTTTATTTTATAATACCCTTACTCTTACCTTAGGTCCAGAGAAACATATAGATGAGAAATACAAATTATTATTTTATTTATTGTACTAATCGAAATTTCTAACCATTTCATCAATTTACCAACTCAATAAAATAAATCTACCTTAGCAAATTTATTCATATCAAAAAATTTTGTTTATAAGAGTTAAGTCAAAAGATATCATGCACTTGGAATCGATCAAAAGATATTCATTTTGACGAGAGACTTCAAGCAAGTTCTCCCCAAAGCTGTCAGGCCGATAGGTAGTCAAAGGGTAACGATCAATTTCACTGCTCTTTCATTCGCTCATCAATTTGATTCTAATAATGCATACATATTCATATGTGTATTGCGTTATTGCGTCCCCAATTTGAATAGATCTTCTCAAACTTTCGTGCTAGATCCAGATTCTCATTTGTATACAAGTATAAGAGGGTATTTTAATATCATATATTATATTTAATGCGACATTCATGGTAATAAGTAAAATGATAATTTAAATAGACATTTAATATTTTAATATTACAAACGACTATGTCAAAAGCCCATTATATAAAGGAGAAATTTGATGAGTGCAATTTTACCTCTGGAGTACTTCCCTGTCTAGATAAATTAATTTTCAAATTATACAAAAATAAATTAGAAACATCAATTTGAAAAAGATTTTCCAAAAACTTTAATATTATTTACTAGTCTTGCAAAGAATTTTTATATAAAAGAAAAAATACTGTACTGAAGTAAATAGGCTTTACAATATTGAAGTAATAAAAATATTATGGTTTTCAAAGTATTATGTGTGTAGCAATAAAATAGGTTTTCCTATCATCGTAAATCATAGTAGAAAAATTCTAAACTTCGTAAGTTATTTAAGCCATAAAACTTTCACCGGATAATATTTATAATCCTTAGTGATTTTGGGTAACGTTAAAGATAACTTTCGGATCAAAAAACATATTTTTGAATTGGTAAAGAGGAAGCATTGTCTATTCATATGTATCTATGCAATAAAGCGCATCAATTTATTCATGGATGGAACTTCAGTTTATAGATGAAGTTATTTGTCGAATGGCAACAAACAGTCATTTGGTATTATGTATTCCATCAATAAATAATTTATTCCATCAAAATCCAAAATAGACTTTTCACTTCTAAAACAATCTTTTGCATATTTAAAAATTTTGATAAAGTAACCTTGTACCAAGGTTATAGAATCAATATCAGTAAACACCGGATCAACTTTTGTTTACGCACTTAGTGGAGTTTCAAAGTTTCTAACTGATTTTAAAGTTATTCTATACAGTATTTGATAACATCAAAATATTAATTTACAAGATTTATAAGTAGTAATTATATAACTTTCAAATAATTAATAAATAATTCTTAAAAAATCAAGGTAGGCCGGTTACTATTTTGTAATTTTGTGGATTGAAAAGCACAAGTTATTGTTAAGCAGTGCTTTTATTGTTTTAATGTGTGTCAAATGTCAGATTTCAATCTTTATAGCTATGCACGCACGAGCGCAAATAAAGTTCGAATTTTAGTGGTACAAAAGGACCATATCAATTATTATTCCAATTGAAATAGGTTTTTCAATGTTTTAAGTAATAATTTTTCGTACAATGACAGGTACATTTTCAGTCACAAATGTCTGAATTTAATAAAAAATCTTTTTTACAGAGAGTATACTGACGTGAAGTTGAAATAAAATATCGCGAAAATCTTTGACACTTGATATTTGTTATTTTGACGTGAATTCAACTTTTGCACTTTATGCATGCGGAGTTTTAGGATTTGCTTTAGAAATCCGTAGTGAATAGAAAGATTTAAATTTTCAAGAAGCTTAGTCTTTATCTATTTCTAGTATAGAAGCGTTGACGTAAGGTAACACGTTATTCTCAGCTATATAATATAGTTTTTGTTTAACAATGCACTGTTATAATGTCTAATAAATATATTCTTTTATAAAATTTTCAGATCTTTTTTGTCGAAATTAACCAGTAAAAAATTCAAAACGAATAAGCTCATCCGACAAACGATCAATTAAAAGGTTTCACCTTTCGGCCGACAGAGCAGTGAGCGTGAAGACGGAGACCCCAATAGATATATCCTTGGCGCACTCGGACAGCTTGCAGACCGCCAGGCCCCAGGGCCAGGACTCGATGGTGTACAGTATCGACGTGAAGGGTACGCAAGTCACGATCACCTGTAGCAAATCAAAGCGCACCTCTCGTACACCCTTCAATCACCATACTACCAGCCTCTCTCCTGCATGCAAAATCGAACCCCGTATTATCGTAATAGAAGTACAGAGCGCGTCTAATTTTCCGACTCATTGGCTACCTTGTTCGGCGCATTGCGAGCGCGCGCTCTCGCAGATATAGCCCCGCGGCCGGCCTGGCATTGCTGATTCGAAATTGAAAGCGCGCGTTATGCACGCGAAAATGCATGCGCCTCGTAAATTTGCGCCCCGAGCGCGCGAACACAAAGCCGAGCTGGCAGGTGGCCAGATCCTGTGTAACCTTTATTCGATGCTGCGGAGTGATGGGTTTGGATTGTGGGGGTGTCAAGACGTTTATGTTGCGGGTGAGTTTTAGTTACTGGGGAAGGGAGAGGT
>JAPYZA010005259.1:0-28360 GCA_030522685.1 Eupelmus azureus
TCTTCTTCTTCTTCTTCTTTTCTCATCCCACATGTTCGACCTGGATATTCGCGTAATTAAGACGGACAGTTAATGTCGACGTCGCCGCATCTGTCGTTAACAAGATAATAACCCAGCGGTAGCGATTACACGCGCGCCTAATTCGACTCGCCAAAAAGTCGAGATGCGTGCCGAAGATAAAACGTGACAAATATTGCCCATAACCTTCGTGTATAACACATGCGCGCGCATGGCTCGCTGAAGTCGACGGAGCGAAGAGCGAAAGAGCGCTCGAAAAAAAAGGAAGAGAAACGTATGGAGGGAGAACCAGTTTCAGCTTCCATATACACACACTTTGGGGCCGGACAGGTGTCGTTTTAAAGCCCGGCGCGATCGAGTGCTTAATTCTTAATCGCGTCACGACGGCTCAATTAGCGCCTCTCTCGTTTCATCCTTCCACTCCTGGTAATTACGCGTTGTTACCGCGGCGACGAGTTTTGGCCCGTGCTGCCTGTGATTTGTTTATTAATAAAGCGTAATGACGCGCTAACTGACACGTGCGAAATTTACTAATGACACGCTTTGCATGTTGTCTGCTGGCTATGTGTTTAAACGGCAATTTTTCGCTGGATTGTGACGCAAATTTGCGGATGTTCTGAATTTTTATTGGTTAAACTGGTTACACTGGCATTCTTATCGTGCGAATTGGTTTTATAACTTTATTAATAATTTTTTCTCAGTCGAGTGCTTTGCAATTAACTGCAGTTAAGCAATTACAAAGTTTCTTTGCTATTAAAGATTTAAATAAACTAAATGCATATATAATACTTTACAAGAAACTCTCGATTGCAGTACAAAAACTTAATATCGTTGCTTTTGCATAAATTACCGAATGCTATCTTAAAGCGATTAAATTCTATTATCCATACCAACGAAAATATTATCAAGAGATAATTAAAATTTACTCCAAAAATCTTATCCGATTCAAAACCCCATTACCAACCTATTTTATCGAGACTTTTTCGAAAAATCCTCGCGAAATTCGGTCATCTATCACCGCGAGCGATTCCCAAAAATATCCTAAATCAGCGACGCCAGGACGCATCGGAAAGCTCGCTTTAACCAAACGGCTTATCGCGCGAACGAAAACTGAATAACACAAAACCCGCTCTCTTCCAAGTAAATCAGCTGTACGTAACCTTTCGCCTCCTTGCCCCGGGTGCACTTCGAAAAACTTTTAAATTTACAATCCATGCATACGAAATGTCGCGGCGCGCGCGCACGCGGCCCGATCGAAAGTAGAGCATCCTGAAAATACGTCACGAACCTCGGGGGCCGATCTCGTGTAGGCGTGATAAAAAACGACCGCCGGCGAGGATCGATAAAGGGCAAAGTAAGAGAATGAGAAGGAGAGAAAAAATGTAAGCGTCGTCGCTTAATCTATTTATCCGAGTCATCGTGGTACATCGCGCGAGTTAGGCTTCCACGAGTGCATGCATTGACAGCAACACTTTTAACACTGAAGTCGTATAATAGTTATATGTTCTGCACGTACAGAGCCGTATACGACACATCACGTCTCTCAAACCGCGCGTGGATTATAACGCGAAACATAATGTAAGTCGCGAACAAGACATCCGTAACCTTCTTCTACTTTTCTTTACTAGAAACCAGGCTACTTCGCATGTACGTGCGTCGGAAAAAACGGTCCAAGTTTAGCAAATTTTCGAGCCGCGTTAATTTCCGAGGCGGCCGTCTTGAATATCTCAAGCGGCGCGTGCGTATTAGCGGAGAGCGGCTCGGCACTAGGCCGGCCGGAGGTGTACGTGTACGTCTTCACGCTTAAGCTCCTCAACCTCGTTCCGCGAGCGCGAGAGGCGCGCACGGTCAGGCCTGCGAGACACTTGTTCAAGAGGATAAGACACCCGAGGCTTCGAGCCGCAGCGGCGCGCCTGCATAAAGCGTACGTTTGTAATGCTTTCTTCGCGCGTTTTTTTTTCTTTTTTCTTTTTTTACTTCGACGGGTTATATATGGCAGTTCTTGTTTTATCACTCGGACGTACTTGGAAGCCACGAGAGGCCCCACGAATGCCTCCGTGGTCGCAGCTGGAGAAAAATTAAATGTGATACTTAGTGTACACGGTCTTCTTTTTGAGGGGTGGAAAAAATGTCTGTTTAGAGAGTTGAAAATAAAGAATGACATTGCGTATTACCTTCAAAGATTTATTGAAAAACTAAAAATACTCGTTTACTTTGTTTAAAATTTTTATAAAATATTGATTGAGATTATTCATTTACATTTTACAATATTCCGATAAACTCAATACCGAAATAATATTATTAATTACGATGATTTTAACGATTTTTAAAAAAATATTAGACATTTTTAAAATTTCACAAAAATGTTCTTTAAACTAAGTGTTTCACCTGTGTAAAGATAAATTGAGGTCGCCGGCCAAATCATTAAAAAAAAAAAACTTGGCAAAACTGACTGAGAACATAACCTAATGTACAAAAAGTTACATGATGATAACACTGTTTCAAAATTTTTTTTAATCAGTAATAATTTTTAAATATTACAGTAAAATTAATAAAAGTTAAATTAAGAAACCGATAACTGATATCAACTTCCTTTTTTGGAATAAAATTATTACACATACTGTACACCCTCTATACATCTGCGAACAATTATTGTCCTATCTTTAATTTATCTAGCATAATTGCCATTTCATTATACATATTTTGCTTTAGACTGCAAACACGTCGAGTATAATAATGCCGTCCGTGTGCGCAATCAACGTACACTCGCAATTGAACTGACCGCGCTGGGG
This sequence comes from Eupelmus azureus, assembly GCA_030522685.1. Lineage (NCBI taxonomy): Eukaryota > Metazoa > Arthropoda > Insecta > Hymenoptera > Eupelmidae > Eupelmus > Eupelmus azureus. The sequence goes on from JAPYZA010005259.1 coordinate 2,811, forward strand.
CCGCGGCAAGGCGATGCCAGTGCAAGTTGGCACACGAGCGGGCCAAGTTAGCCCAGCAAACTTGGCCATTGTGCGTCAGAGGCTCCCCTACATCCTTTGTCATCTAAGTCGCTGCTGACGTTCGTACCCGCGTAAACATTTTGCGCATTTACCCGATGCACACGAACACACAACTGATGCCCAATTCTGGATATTATAATGTTATTTTGGGAAATACTTAATTGAGAATAAAACTTATCGCTTAATTTTAGCGCGACTGGATATTTGCATACGTCCTCGTGGCTCATCGAAATTGCTGTTTGTAATCGTCTATGAAGTCTGTTGAATATAGATACAAGCTTACAGTTATTTTTCCTATGTGTATTATTACTCTTCAAAATGAACGATGGTTCCCCACGAGAGATTTCGAAAGTCATAAATTCAAAGTTGCTCGGTATCGATAACAGTGTTATATTGTTAGTGTCATAAATATGAAATATTATTTCTAGTTTTCGAAACTTTTTTTCTCTAAAAGTCCATCGTACGGATGCAAAAAGTAAATTTTTTGTTTATAATTTCAGATTGATCTTCTGAAATACAATTTCATTAGATTAAACATTTATAAAGTCTTTCAAAAATACATTCTTATTCTTCTATACTCTTTTAAAAACTTATTCTTTTCTTTGTGATCAGAATTTATAGGTTGGGTTCCATCGCATAATTTGCAAAATATACTTTTAGTTTTGATTTTCCCCCATTTTTTGAAGTCAGTAAAATGGTTAAAGTTTAAAAATACAAAGAATTTTATAATTCTAAGCGTAATTTGTAAATCAAGAAATTCAACCTATAATCTATCTGTGAAACTGACCATAACTCTAAAAAAGCAAAAGTAATAAAATGTATTTTATTCATTTATAGTCACGAAAAAATCAGTTTTTGTTCCTGATAGCTGAAATTTATACAATTCAAACTTTCCACTTTACGCGGCGCGAAATCGCTCGGTGAAAATGCATATTATCAGCGGCCCTGCCGCTACTGTGATACTCGAGTGGAAACGAGAGTTAGCCCGAGATACTTCACTATGTGTAATTCAAACGGCGATGGCCGTTCGTCGTTATTTGTGTGCAATTACCGGCATAATGATTTAACATTAGCGACGCTGCATTTATATAGTGAGCCATCTAGCTGACATACTGGTTCCGTGACTCTACGTTAGAGAGAGTGGAATAGATAAAATCGAAGATTTTTAGGATTTATTTTTTTTTTTAAAATAAAAAACGAAAGAAAATATTAAGTTTTTATCTGAAAGAAATTTTAAATTTATACATTTATTTAACAGGAAATATTATAGAAGAATTTTTTGTTGGTACTTTATTTTTTAGAATACAAAGTCGTAGTTTTCGATGTAAGTGTGAAAAAGTGTTTTTGATACAGTTGATGTAAATTCCATACATTTTTCAAAAGGCGCATCAAGTTTTATTTTATGCACAGTGTGATCAAAAAGTGATAAATACAAATGTCTACGCTTTATTACTATGACGTGCGTAAGCTCGCATTTTCCAAATGTGCGCGAAATTCGAGTGCGAAATAGTACATTTCGATACTAGTGCGAGAAAGTGATTTCAGGCTCGTGTGGACGTTTGCGCCCGAGCGAAGCGAGGGTGACAAGGCCACAACCGTATTTTTTGATACGACATGCACAAAGCGAGATTTAGCATACGCTTTGTTGCTCGAGCGTGCGCGAAATCGAGCTTTGCGCACGAAGTATCAAAAAAGTATTTTTTTCATAAATTATCCTTATACTCGGGGCGATATACCACATTTATTGGAAAGAAATTGTTCATGTATTTAGAGTACAAAAGATTTATCCTCCTGTACTTTTTATCGGTTACCTAATGTGACGCAGGACGGAGCGCTCCGGGTTTCGCCACAAGGCGATCGGAGGGTGGCTGCGTCAAAGCACTTTGTGCTTGGTGTCCTTGCTGCTGCAGGTCAGGCAAGATCGGTGATAGAGCGCTGGGGTGCTCTCGGATGAGGGCGACTTGTAGGTGGAGCTGCTGCCTCGGTGCGGTGTCGTCGACTTGCAGTCGATGCTCGAAGAGGGCTCCTCGTTGACCAGCGGCGGCTTCACCACCCAGAGGGCAGAGAAAAGGATTGGAAAAGGAAGAGGATGGATCCGGAGTGATCCGCAAAAACGAGGGCACGCCTCGTGGGCGGTTTATTAAATAAACAAGTTTATTTTGCGACGAGGCGGTTTTCTCGCGTTAATTATTTTTAACGCGCCCCGAATCCCCGCGCGCAAACTCCCTGTTGTCGAATTTCTTTCGGGGTCACCGAATTTATCACGGGCGCCAGGTGACCTCTCTCGCGCCTCAATCCTCGCAACGGCTTCTCTCGTCGGTCGCACGGGCCTCTTTCTCTCCTCCGGGGCGGGTCGGTGAGACCACCTCCTCGGGGTTGAGGCTTTACGTTCTCGCGCGCGCTCCGAATTTCCTCCTCGCTCGGAGGAATCGCACCACTAACGGTTCCGCGATCACTCACTCTCTTCCGCGCACACTCACATAAGCTTATCGCAATCAGTCCCAATCACACCACTCCCGTACGCGATTCTATTCCCACCTCCCTTCAGGCTACCACTAACAAACGTTTCGCACGTTAGAATCACGAACTCCCGACCACGGCTTCGTTGCGGCACTCTTCGTTTCTCTCTCTGTCAATCTCTCAACTCACACACTCACTCAGCATTCACTCCCGGTCAATAAGTACTCTCTCTCGCTTACTTCTCTACCTTTCTCCGAAGTCGCTCGCTTCCTCGCACGGGCTGCGCTCTGGGTCACGGTTGGCCTGGCGTCTCCGCTGGCGTGCTCCCCTTGGCCAGCCTCTTCGCTGTCCCAGCTCTCGTTCTATCACACGCGCTCGCGACTCACTCGGGCCCTTTTCTCGATCGTCTCCTACGGTCTCGACTCCTGGGATTCGAATCTTCGTCCGCGGTTTGATCTCGTCCTTCGAAAGGGTTGCGCGCTCCCGATCCGTGCAAAGGACCAAGTCGGAATGCCGCGCGGGGCGCTCTGCTTTCCCGTCTTCCCGCCGGGGGGTGAGGGCGCTGTTGCCGTTTAGCCGCTGATAAGGCTTGCTCCAACTTAGCAAGTTCCTTCTCAGTGGCGGCGCGGCCGTATACGCGGCGCTGCTCCGTTTCCCTTCCCCGCGCGCGCTCTCTATCTCTCTCGCTCTACTCGACCCGCACGCTTTACAGCGTCGCAATTTATAAACTCAGACACCTTTATTCCTTAGACTTGGGGGTACAAGTCGCGGGGAAAACGGCGGTGATCGCGTGCACTGGACCCCGGTCCTATATGGACAGAAGGTCGCGTTTCCCTCCGCGTGACGGCCGGGACAATAGGGTCGCGCCATCTAGCGGCGCGCGCGTGAACTTTCAAACGCGCGGAGAGTCTTACAAGGTTTGCATGACTACATGCGGGTAACAAATGTTACTATTTCAATTGAGAATCTCCGATTGTTAATCAATTAAATTCATTTTTAGTATACTTTTTAAGTTACTTTTTGGATACTTCTTAATCTAATCTAAGTTTTCGCTGGGATAAACTTTTTTCAGTCGAAAAGTCTTGATCTCGACTTAAGATAAACCAATGAAGAATACATTGACACTTATGTAGACTTTTTATATTTCATTCCACGAATATCGTACAACAGTTATGGTGCAAGATTGAAATGATGTTAAAGTACAATATTTTTTCATTGATATTTTGAGCTCCCAGAAGTCAGAATCTTTTACCTACTTTTAGGTGACGATTATGTTTATTTTAATATTTAAGTGAATTTGCAGAGCTTCCACCTAGCAATTCGTAAATTAATACTAACAATCCGCTCTAATAGTCTTTTGAAGATAATTGTTATTATTTTACCATCAATTTAACTGACCAATGATAATATAAAAATATATGATACACAATTTTATTCGTGCACGAATTTGTCCTACTCTTCTCTTCGTATATGACTTTCGTTCCGCTACGTTTTCTGTAGCCTCTCTCTCCCTTCTCCGTTGACTTGTTCTAGTTTTTAAGCACCCCACCGCTGGACGTAGGAGTGCGGGTTGAGAGATGGTGGAAAAAGAGACGAGAGAGTAGCAGTCTTGTTTGTGTTTTGGTCTTTAATTAATAGCCTGAGTGGAGGGTATAGAGCTGAGTGTACGCACGAGAAAGCCGAACTTTGAAGTCTGAAAAAGTTGTGATATTTATTTCTCTGTGCTTACAGTGTTTGAGTAATTTTTGATTAATAAAATTTTACTACTGTAAATCACACCTATGAAGTGATATAACATCCATGGTAAAAATATTCCTAATTAGTCATTTAATGGCTAGTTATGGGTTTATAAGGAAGCAAATTGTTAAAAAAAATAACAAATTATAGTCAGGTGATCATCCTAATTATAGTAAAATAAAATTTGCTAATGCTTATTGCAAATTTTTACATAATGAGAAATAGATATACATACTTATATGAATAGATTTTAAGTCTAATCAGGCAAAGGCAATAATTTTAACACTGAGACAATGCATTTAGGCCCTAAGGAGGACCTATTTAATTTTTTATTTGGTTAGTATTAAAAAAAATTATAATAAATAAAATCAATTTACGTTTTACAACAACAACACCTTAATTTTTATAAAAAATATTTATTAAACTCTAACAAAGCACTACCCAATCGCTTTGAAAGCATCCAGTCCGAATGCACGTCGTCTCTAAAATAAGCTCCGAACGAAATATCCAATTTCATTAACCCCACGCTCTCACTTTTACGAAGAATCCAACACTATAAGGTTAACGAGCCCGTAATGAATGGACCGAGCGGCCCTCCGCTCTCCTCCGCCCAACGAGCTCGTACTCGCGCTCGTCGACGCGAAGAACCGAATTAGAAAGGCCGAATTATTCAGAGTTCGCGCGCATACCCGCCTGCTGATCTCTCTCTCTCCCCCTCTCCCTCTCTCCCTCTCTCGCAAGTTTAACGAGTACACCACCTTTATACTGCTTCGATAACGAACAGCTCTCGCGTCTCGAATCAGGCGTACCCTCGCGATTCATCTTGGCCGGATTTAATAACGCGATTTCGGCGCTGCCGCCGCGCTGCTCGTTTGTAACAGTCTCGGCGCTAATTCCGGCTCGCACAATCGGGCCGGACGCGTCGTTGCGGACTCCATTGACCGAGGCAGCTGCCCGGCGCTCAATGAGTTGATTGGCGCGTCCAGGTGCGCGCGCGCGCGCCTCTGCCTTTTTCGCCCCCCTCCTTTCATCATCCGCGCCTTGTTCTTCGCTCGCTCCGTTCACGGGCCGCGTCTATTCATAGAGCGCGCGCTCTGCAAGAATGGAGGGCCGCGCGTAAATGAGAATTGGCCGCGGCGAGTATCAACGGCGCTCTTTATAACCGGGGAGCCGCGCCGATGGACTTACGACGTGGACGATCGGAGCCGTGGATTTAAAGCCGCGCAAGCGCGCGCGTTAAGTGAGTCCGTTGTGCGCGCTGTGTCTGGTAATGGCCGGTTGCCGGCTAAAAGCGATTTTTGGATTAGGCGGAATGGGAGAGGAGGGAGAGAGAAAGGAAAACAAAGGACGTAATGGCGCGCTCGATGTTGCTAGCGCGAGGGTTGGTATTCGGCCATTCCAAAAATATTTGAGAGAGAGAGAGACGGGGGTTTCAGGGTCTATTTTAGGGCGGAGGTTGAGAGAAGGACTCTCGCGATATGCGCGTAATTGCTTCGTTATTGTCTGCGAGTGCGTGATTTGTTCGGGTTAATAAATTTTCCGCTAAACGAAATTAACGATGCCGGGCTTTATATAGGCAAGCATTCGATGATCTTTGGATTATGTCTATTAATAGATGCGATTGGTCCTTTAGGTGCCATTTACTTTTTGCCGTACTTTTTTTGTAATAAGTAAATTTTAATTGAAGCACGTGCTTTATTATAATTTTACATATTATACTCAAATACTTTTGAAAATAATAGAACAATGAAATCGGTATCATCGTGCTTTATCTAATAACTTATATATTCGTACCAAATATTTGCAAGCAGTAAATCAAAAGCAAACAGAAATAATATTTATTTTATAAAAACAATAAAACAATGTTTTCGATATAAACGCAATGTCCATTATTTCTTCGCAATCCGAGCGTGGCCATCTTTCACTGGGCGGCGCTTGCGCGCATTTGCAAAAGCCCACACGCACGCAGAGTCCGGGCGACAAAAGCCATAAATATCTCTGGCCGAAGCGACCTAAAGAATCGCCGGGCCGCGATTTATCATTTTATCAGGCCGGTTTTCATTACATTAAACAATGATTTCTGTACGGCTGACTTTGAAGGAAGAGAAGAATTGAATTTTCGACTTGCCCGTCCATTGTAACCCGCGCACAATATCTCCCCGTATCGCGCATCGGGGACGAGATAAAGTATCGCACAAAAGCACTTCGCTCCGTCCCTTTATGCGAGGAGCGCGTGCACGCGTTCCTGTTTTTACGCGAACGAGGCTCTCTCTCTCTCCCTCTTGCGATATGTAATGGCGCCCTCGGTAATAAAACTCAGGGGCGGCGGTTTATGCCGGCTAAATTATCCGAGAGCGAGCGCGGAAAACTGCCGCGCGCGGAGAGTATAGCGTCACGCGCTTTTCCGGCTGCCGCGAGTGTACCTATCTTTTATGGGACTAAGCGCGAGATGCTGCGTAATCTTCGCAATTTCGAAATTCGGCCGAATAAAAGTATTATTTTACGCCGCGGGCGCGCGACTTTTTTCGGCCGGCCGTGCTGCTCTTTTAACCCGTCGTAAACAGAGATTTATAATATGCGCGTGTTGCACTTTTTTTTTGCGTCGAGTTTCCTTGCCGCTCTGCGAGCCGGCGCGCATCGCGGAAGTTGCTGGGCAAAAAACTTTTTATGCGCAAGAGTTTCAAAATTTAAACGTTCTTGCGAAGTACAAGCTGCTCCTTTTTTTTTAGTACTGCGCGATAAATGTTCTCGGAAGATTTTTTAAGTAGAAAATTACTTGGTAATACGAAAATTTGCGTAATACATTTAAGCTTTAAAATTTCTACGCACTTTTTAACGAACTAAAAATTATATGCTTCATTTCACAAACAGCTTATTGAAATTAAACAAATTTCTTTCCAAACGAAACACAATTCAGAATCCAAATTTACCTAAAGACATCTCTAATTCAATCCCAAATCTGGCGAACCCATCGTAATAAGATACGCTCGGTGTCAAACGAATCGAAAAATAACACTCTCTCCAACTCTTTTCCTCGGGCCCGTGAATTTCCCGCACCACGGCTTAATCCTCGGCAAGAGCCTCGAATAAGAGCGGGTATAATTCGATTCCAATCAAACGAGACCGTCGGCTAATCCCCCACCTCTCCCAGCGACGCCGGAAACGGATGAGTTTCGATTTCGCACGGATCTATTCGCCGCGTATACATTCTTCGCGAGACGCGTTTATTCTACCGTCATATGCGCAGACAGTCGCGTGTACAGGCTATATACAGGCGTATATAGACTCTCGGCGAGCCGAGATCAAAACTTGGAGCGCGCGGGGGCCTGAGTCCACGTGTGCGGAAGGCAGATATGAAATTACGGGGATTTAATTAGTTTGAACTTCCGGCACGAGCGAGCCTCGCGAGCGCGAGCTCCTCTAATCGGCACCCAAGGCGCGCGCGATTGTTCCGGGATTAGCGGGGGTGGAGGGGGAGCTGCTGCAGTTCCCTCCCGTTAATTGGAACTCGGCAGCCAGGCGCCCTCGGATTGCTATAGAGAGGTCGGATCGACGAGAGAGAGAGACGCTATTTCCGCGTGGATTCTTAAAAAGTTCCGCTCTCGCTTTTGGGCTGAGAAAGCTCGCGGGGATTGGCATTGTTTTCGATCGAAGACTCTGCGCGCATTCTTTCGATTGCGAGCTTTTACTTTTGACGGGAAGCGAGCAGCAGCGCGCGCGCGGCTCATTGTTTCGAAAACAGCCAAGTTTTCAAATGCGATTAGAGCTCGCGGGGAGGGGGGAGCAAGCGGGCGAGCCAAAAGCCGATAACAGCTTTATTGTGATTGATTGATATGCGCGCCGCGGAGAAGGGGGCAGGAGCCTGGAATCGAGCGACCGGGCGAGCCGGACCGGGATTTACGCTTCTTGAAAGAGAGCTTTGGCAGCGGCGGACCCGAACAAAGGCCAACTTTAATTGGATAATTTACATTCGTATAGGAGAGGGTTGGTTTAGTGTCGACACCTTGACAATTGGAAGAAAGCGATTTGATTTTCCTTTTTATTATTGTTGACGCGATGCGGTAATTCAATTTGTAATGGATATCATTTATTTTATATTTTGATCTTCACTTCTATAATATTTTTTGTCGTAATTGCTTAAAATATATTATCTCTTGATTACGTACAAGTCAAATCTTTAATCAAGTAATAGCACCGTTGAACAACATTCTCTGTTTGCGTTACATATTATAGTATATTTAATCGCACTTGTTTAAAAGATAAGTTATTCTATAATTATGTTCCTAATCACTGTATGTCTTTCATCGTTACTTGAGATTATCTTCTCGAGTTCTTGTGTAAAAACTGGAAAATACGCTGAGTAAAGATATTTGAGAAAATAAAATTAAACGTTATCGTTTCGTAAATACATGTTATTTAATACATGAATTTCAAATAACAATCAGAACAGTCGTATAATTAATTCACCCCGCAGCTAACTATTTCTATATTTTCACAATCCATACCAACATCTTAAACGAGTTCCCAGCGTGAAACGCATAACGCACACCTACCGCGATATCAACTTCCCCGCGTACGTATCAGCAAATCCGCACCCGTAAACGAGCAAAACTGCTCTAGTCGCAGAAGCAAAACACACAAACGTCCGCTCCTCCAGAAAAAAAGGCCGCAAAAATTCAACGAGTACATTATAAATACAGCAGGCGCAGCAGTCAAGTTTCCTTCTGCCTCGCGGCTACATCGTATACATCTACACGTGCGCACACCCGCGCGCGCGAGCTGCAGGGCTCGCGGAGAAGTGAAAGGCCTGGCGCGCCGATCCAACGAAGGGGAAAGAGACGGAGCGAGAGCCGTCCTTCTGATCGTCCTTGCCGTTCATTGAACCGCTCGAGTAGCTCGAGCGCCGCTCTGCTCGCTCTCTTGCAATATATATATACAACTGTGCGTGTGTGTAGGTATTGCGCGCTCTCACAATCGATCGAGCAAAACTATGTGGCGAGGAAACGATTTTCGCATGAGAAATATGGCGCAGCTGCGCGCGCGGAGATACGCGTAAAAAACGAGCGAGCCGGCGCAGAGACAAAAATAACGCGGCGGCCGCGGCGTCGCGAAATAAATCCAATTAACTCGGGGCCGCCGTCGCAGCCGCCGACGCTGCGCCGCGAAAACAAATAAATCGGTGTATTCTCCCCCGAACGCCGGGGAAGATGGAGGGGAGGGCTAAAGTTCGTGCTTTAGCAAACAGCGACAGCGTCCGAGTTTCATTATCGAATTAAAAGGTCTCTCTCTCTCTTTCTCTCTCGTCGCGCCTTTCTCGGGCGCACCTTCGGGCGTTGATGCTTTTTTTCTCGACGTCCCTTTTTCTTCTTCATCTTCTTCTTTCTCTTCTTCTTCTACTTCTTCTTCGATATCGAATGCCGGTATTACATCGCGGCGGGCGAGCAGGAGAGTCTTAACGATCGGGCTCGATTACTCGAGGACAGGCTGGGCGCCTCGTTAAACTTTAACGAAACAACGAGGGAATCAGGGGTACGCGCGCTCGGCCGATGTTGTAAACCATATCAGAATGCCAATTATCGCCCCGCGAGTGGCGCATTACGCTGAAATAATTCAATAGTGCCGTTTAATGGGCGCGACAATGCTGATATCGCCCCTCCACGGTCGCACTGAAAACCATAAGCCGTGTTTTATTTCTGCTTTGTAAATGAGTACAGGCCGCGTTGCGGTATGCGTTCTGATCGTGGAAGAAAAAGGACGAATAATTGGTGAGATTTTATCGGGTGTCCTCCGCGCAACCGAGCACGCGGAAATGAGATTCGAGCCTGGAAAAAATGCGCGTAGCGCGAATAACTTCTCCAGTGTTGGACACGTGAAAGTTGCTCCAGCTGGTGTAACTAGTGGCAAGTAGTTAGTAACTGCCCGGGGCGATATTCAATATTGTTAAATCCGCGAAAAGCTGGTGCTTCTAAGAAGCCGTATAGATGAAAATTGATAAACGATATCAGCTCAAACGCCGTTGCTACGCCTCATTTAATTCACCGCATCCCCAAAATCGCTCCCGATAAACTCCTCAGAACGTTCATTCAGCTTTAACATCCACACGAGCCTCATTAATAACTCGAATCGCCCCACTTTCGACACTTTCAACAATTATTTCAGCGCCAGTCGCAGCGCTTCCTGAATACTCGCATTCACTCGCTCGCGCGAGTCCATACTTGCCACAGATTATACGCAGAGATGACGGAGGGACCTTTCCACGTCCTTACCCCTCGAGAATCCGGCGCCATCAATCCAGGCGCGCGATACACAGGGCCGCAAAATGTCGCGAATCTCGGCGCATTATCAATTTCATCGCTCTCGCGCCGGCAGTATATTATGTCGTATTAATAGTCCGAGAGGCGAGCGCTATTCGTCTCTTATTTTTCACGAAAATGCACAGGCCTAATTAACGTCGTGGCCCGTTTAATGAAGGCGCTCACGCTGGATCGTCCCGCGCCGCTGTCCCGGAAGTGACAAGAGTGACATTTAGAATAAGCCCCGAGAGCGCGCGGAGGAAGTTGGCCGAGAGCGTAGGTACGTGCCAGCAAACCTTATCGTAATTCGCGCGCAGTCGGCGGACACGACGACGAATCGGGAAGATTGGTCCAGCGCCAAGTGCCAGCCGACGCCGCTGCCGTCGGGCAAAGCTACTCGGATCCCGGGAAGCGCTCTGCTTCTTTCCTCAATTTTCCCCTGCGAACGAGCTCTCTCCGGCTCTTCCTTTTTTGCGGTCGTTCTCGCTCTCTTTCGCCCTTCTATTCCCCTCCCTCCCCCCCGGCTTTTTGGGTCTTCCTTTTCTAGCATTAAAGTTAAATATTTTACGTTTGCGCGCAAGAAGCACGAATACGGCGGATGAACTGCACGAATATGTACTGGCGCTCAGAAAGAGGGAGTATAAAACGGGACTACTGGGGTTATTGTTGTGATTTTTCTTTTTTTACTTTCGTAAGCTGCAACTTTTTTGTATGCAAAGGACGGTGGGCTCTTGCGTGACTGTATTTGAATCTGGAAACGAGAAACGTATAAATGTTACTTATTTTCAATTTTTACAAAACATTTTGAAAAAATATAAGCTCTTACAAAGATTAAGTTTGATTAGTACATTAAGTAAAAACAGCCGTGTATGGTAAGACATCCCGACATAACCTACATAATATTCTTAAAAGAATCTTAAAAATTTTCAATTGCACTTTCATACATTTTCGTCTGTAAACAGAAAGCTTCTGATTAATTATATTTTATCCTGTAAAAAAGTAATCTCAACCATACATCGTTAACGTCAAAACACATAAACATCAAAAGCTTCAAAATCTCACAGCACAAAGGACACCAGCACATCGTTCATGATGAACTACTCTCCTTTTTTTTTTAAAATGCACCCGACAGTGCTGGATTTATGACGAACATACCAGTCATACGAGCGCACGTATTGAGACAATATCGCACTCGCGCTCGGGGAGACGGTGACGGAAAGTTTTCAGGCGACTATACTGCTCGTTCGTCTCGTCCGCAGTCAAGCGGGACTGTTCCTTACGACGGCTGATTCCAGTCACGTACGTGTCCGGCATTAGGTTCTGCTTCCGTTAAGGTCCGCTGCGTGTACTAGCTTCGCGCTCGCCTCGCTTATTTTGTCTTTTTTTTCCTTCGCTTCGACTTTAGCTGGATATTTTCTTCCTTTAATTTATTCTATGCTTTCGATATGGAGGACGCAATAAACATGCATTTTTCCTTTGGATTATTGATAAATATTTGAAAATAGAGGCGGGGAGATGAAGTATATTTCCAGTTTATTAATACCGAAGCTGCAGCTACGGTTGTATTTATAGATTAAGATCGATAAAAATATGCTTCGTATAATCATGTTTTGAAAACGGCTTTGAAATTTACATATAGATTACGGATTCGAAAACTTTGCGAATATAAATCATTGATTTTAAAATTTATATCATTTTAAAATACCACCTATCGTGTCCATTATTTCGCATTGAAAGTTTTTATAAATTTCTCACATTTATATAGTTTTATCGGGCGCTTTACCCGCAGCGCACTTTTAATCGAGAAAAATTCTAATATTTCAAGTTTTTCGCTCTGCCGGCGCTGTCCAGAAGGATTACGGCGCAGGACCGCGCGTCGTTAAATAACGCCGCGATAACAGGATTCCCCGAGCTTGCACTCGAGACTCCAATTCCTATTTATGGCTACTTCCCTTTTCTTTTTCGCAAAAAAATCCGCGCCAGCCGTTTTTCTTTCTCCCGGGGCGTGCGCGCGCCGCGCCCGCGCCTTATACCTCCACCTTGCGATTTCTCTTCGTATTTGCTTTTCGCGCGACGTTTTCTTGAAAGAATCGCGGGCCGAAGCAGCGCGATGCAAACGAATAGGATTTGAAATTCGCGCGCGGTACTCGCGGCCGGCTCTCGTTTTAGCGCTGCGGGTATAGAAAACACGTTAAAAGGAATTATTGCTTTCGGCCCGTTTCCTTCCTTTGGATCTTTTCTTGGGGCTCTCTTTTATGTACGCGAGTTCCGTTTCTGTAAGACTTTGCAAGTCGGGCTTTTTCCTTAGTATATTCTTTTCTCTTTAAGCTCGACGAAAATATTTCCTTTATCCACTCAAAGCTATGAATCATTACTTGAAACTTCATTTAAGAAAAAGCGTATTTCTTGAGAGACTCAAATAAATGCCAACTTATTTAAAAGCGATCCTATAATATTATTTCTAAAAATATTTATTCTGCAAACGAATATTATAATTAAATTATTTCATTCATTTTCTTTATTTTGAACTATCAATTTAGAAATTTTAAATCTTTTCTGTAATATTCATTATTTTTGAAGATGACTAATTAGTTTCAAATCCTGTTATCTATCATCAATTTTTAATTAATTTAAAAGTCGCTAATCAAATCCTTAAAAAAGATTACAAAAACAGAAAAGAAAAAATAGTGAAATCAAGTGATAAGATTGAACTTTGAGAAAAGAACTTCTATTTAAAGTAAACTTGAAAAAAGCAATCATTGCGTCCCGCGCGCGCGTCTGATAAGCTTCCGAGAAAATATTCAGCGATGAAAAGCGCCACATCGTCATGCCGCATTGGGTTTTACTTCCAAAAGACTTTCTTGGATACGAAGACCGGTGTTGTATATAGCGATTGGGTGCTGGGAGAAAAGCGTCCGAGCGATAGCGAAAGGAGCGAAGTAAAGAACGACGGTTAAGAAACGTTGGCGAAGAGATTAAAGGACGGAGAGTGAAAAAAAAATTGAAAAAATAAAAAAAAACAACGAGGAAGGCAGGGAAAAGTTTGGCTCATTCAACCACTTAAGCCGGGGTTTAAAGACTGCGCGCGAAGGAAAATTTATTATCAAAAACAAGAGCCTCTACTCATACTATCTTAATTCCCGCTAACTATCTTACCTTGCGACGATCTTTTTTCGCCGCGCGCCGCTTTTCTTAGCTTTACTTTCTTAACGCTCGCACTGGCGATCGATATCACCGCGCGCCGCCTGCAAAGCATCCTGCGTTCTTTCTTTTCTTAGCCGACGAAGGGAGAGCCTTTTGAAAACCCGGATTCAGCCTGTACCTCGCGGATTGGATTTCAGAGCTAAAGAGTTTTCATTAAAATACACTGCAGTAAAGTTTTGAAATTTACGTTGAAGAAAGAAAGACGAAAAAATATAATTAAATGAAATAGTAAAGCTTTGATTTGAAATTACTGTGAATGCCTATGCGTGTGTAGCTATCATCAATTTAAAAATATTTAAAAAAATGTAATTCATTTATTTTACAGTCTATATAAAGTCTAAACGAAACTTACATAAAAAATTTTAATTAAAAATAACGAAGCTTCCAACTTTTCAAATTCATGCAGGACGTTTATCATACCCGCTAAAAACTAGGAAATGAAAGAGCCCACCATATCACCATTTCACTATGAATCTTTTCTTTCATTCCCGAGCAGAAAGCACTATCATTAAGAGCAAAACGTAATTCCCTCCTCGTGCGCTAGACTCGCGCCCCAGCGACGCTAGGAAAATTTTATATAAAACGAGAGCGGACTGGATAGGCTTACAAAATAATAGGTCGTAATATAAAGTTACCCTCCTCCCACTGCCCTTTTTTTTCCACCCAGCCTCCGCGCGCGCGCAGCGAGCGAAATTCCGACGCACAGTGTGCATAAGAAAGTCGCCCTCCTAAATTTAGCCTCCTTGCAGCGCGCGCTCTCTTGTTTCCGACGGAACTTACGAGCCGCCTCTCCTCCTCCCGCCGACGGAGGAACTTATTAAATTTCATAGAAGTTTTATTCTCACTGGGCGGCGGCGGCCTCAGTCCGAAAGTCGATCTAGCTTGCGCGCGCGCGTGCTCCTCGCTATCTGGCCAAGCGAGGAGTTTTTAAGTGGTAGCCGAGATTAAAACGTTTTCCGCCAGCGCGCGAGGCCTCCAACCCTCCCCTGTCGCGCATATTTCCGCCACGTTTCGAAAGAGAAAGCTTCAACGAGCTTAAAAAGTCATTCGCGATACCGCGAGAGCCGGCCGAGGGAGGAGATTTTGCCGAGCTCGCCCCCCGACGACGGCGACGACGTCTCTTTTCTTTATACTGCGAGAATTGTTCAAGTTTTAACTTCTCTGCCGGGATGAGTTTTCTTTTTGTTCGGCGATTAAGGCCGGTTGTGCCGCTGTCTTGGATTGAGAGTTGCCTGTCGTTCTTTATCTTTTTGATATGTGTGTTTCTGGATGATTGATTTATCTTTTAATAGAAAAGTTTATCTGTAAATATAGATAAAAGAGTTTCTTTTAAGTAAATAACAAAAATTATTTATCAGCATTATCTAATTACTATTTATTTTTGTGTTCCAGGTGAGTCCTGTTTATCGCAGTGATTTGTTGCTTTTATAAACTACGTGAGCGGAAAAGCGCTGAAAGTATGTTGGTAGGAAAAAATTGTACTTTATTAATAATTTCCTACTTCAAGTGTACAAGATATATCTTTACAACTAGAACACGCATGTAAATGAGTATATTCAGTATCTTGTTTAGTAATTTACTTCAGGCATAGAACAAGTTTCAACTTGCATTAATAATGCATACGTTAGAAGTAAGTTAATTAATTCTAAACTATAAACTAAGGTACTCGCTGAAAATTATATCTATTGCTTTATCAAGATTTTCCTGGCATTAAACGCGATTTAAATAAAGTAAAGTGACAAACAAAACATAAACAAATTCTCTCGCTTCACGTCACTAGTTAAACAATGCCAACTCCGAATCTGAGATCTCCAACTACTCGCCAAACACCGACTACCCCATGCTCGTGCAATCCACCCTGTTTCTCTCAGAAATCCCGGCCCGCGAATTTCGAATTCGAAAATCCGAAATTCTCGCAGTCCCGAAATTCCCGCGCAACTGCTGCGCACTTCGTATAATGAGAAAGTTGAAGGAGTAAACTCTTCTTTGAAGCACAGGCACGAAGCTTCCCCCCCTATCCTCCCAGGCCTCGGCCGAATGCAAAGTTTATCCATTATTAACGTCGGACCGATGCAGCGCGAGCTCGCGGAAGGACAGAAAAGGACTCGGAGTCATTTATAAACATCGAAGGCGTGGCCCTCACCGAAATAATTAATTCGCCTCGGCGGGAGCGCGAGTGTGAAACAAGCGTGAATCGAAACTCTCTCCGGGAGTGCGCTGAGCTTCGAATCCGGCAGCTGAGTGTGTGTAACAGCCGGCAGCTAATTAGACATTATAATGACGTTGAATCCGGCGTATAGCTCGAGAGACTAGGCCGCTTCGCTCGGGAGAGAGAGAGAGAGAGAGAGAGAGAGAAAGAAAGAGAGTGAGAGAGAGAGATGGAGAGGAAGCCGTTAATGGTTTCGGTATACTGTATTCGCAGAGTGTATAGTGGCCTGCTTTCTGCTGCTGCTCCTCTTTTGGAGTTTGGCCGCTGCCTCCGCCCCTTGCCCGCGACGCCGTTAGAATAATTTAGTGGCTAATTGAATTCTGATAACCTCCGAGCTTTGCGAGCCACTCGCCGAGTGAAATTCGCTGATCGCGCGCCCCGTTAGACTTGATGCCCCCCTCGTGGCTGCTGCCTCGATGGCAGAGTCGTTTGCCGAGCTTGCTGACTTTTCGTTGCTTGCTGCTTTTAAGGATTTTAAAAGAGTTTCTTTGTAGTGGATTTTTTAATTTATGGAGTTGTGGTAAATATTAAGATTTTGTATATAGTTTGTAGAGAAGATCATTTGTATATAATGCCGTGATTCAGATGTTAACGAACCTGAATTTGAAGTAGATTAAATTGAAATACTTAGGAGAGATTCAATCCTTACAAAATAGTTAAAATAGGAATCAATCATTCAGGTTCACATAATGAAAAATTCATCGTAAATACGTATGTGTTCTTTGAGCAAATATTTTATATGTAGCCTTGTTACAACGCTTAATGTAACCTCCTTCAAGTCTTCATTAATTTCTACTAAATAATAAACATATTTCTTAAATGAAATCGACTTAGGTGTTAACGAAGGTCAAGAGCTTCATTTATTGTAATTGGAATGTGAAATACGTTTTTGTTATAATTGAGTCAATGATTAGAAAAAGAGCTTATAAACAATGTAAATGAAATAGGCTGTATGTTCTTTTTCTATCCAATTATCATTTAAACCAGATATGTTAAACGAGCTACGCGTGCATTAAATCTTAATCCAATTATTTCTAATTTAAATGTTAATTTCACATACGTAACTATTGGCATTACTTTACTTAAAAATCAACTACAACTTCTACAAAGTATCTTCATAAATCGTCAATAATTGCAAGCAATAAGAAGCTGTTATTATCATTAACTAGCCTTAACAAGAACAAGAATTAAAAGCTCACTCTTAAACCCACCGCGCCCATCCGTAAAACTTCGAGGATCCTTTCCTTTTCTCTTCGCCTCTCAGTTCGCCCTCGAAAAAGTATCGGCCGCGCGATCCAAGTAATTACAATTACACTCGCGAATATCAAATAATGCAAGGCTTGTTAGAAAATTTCTCTCGTCTGCCTGGGCGCGTAAGCTAACGGCCGCTACGGGCTCACGCTCGCGAGCTCTCGCAATTCCCAAAGTCGTTTTGGCGCTGCAATGAGGAGAATCGAAGAAGTAATTTGGACGAAGAGCCCCGCGATTATCGTGCGTAATGGCTCGATTAACCCTCGACCGACGCTGCGGAGAATCTCGCCGCTCTGTGCCGCCGCCGCCGTTTTACCTGCAAACTCTCACGCTCCGCGTGATCCGCCGCCGAGCTGTTTAACTCGAGCAGCGGGATTCGTTTTTTGCGTCGCTCTTCTTCTCTCTCACTCTCTCTCTCTCTCTCTGCTTTTCATTTTGCGAGTAAGTATTTATCTTGATCGAAATTTTTGCCTTTTTTCCGATTTTTTTTTTTACCAGGGTGGGTTTATATAGTGATTAGGAGGTTGTAACTTTTAAACGGCCTGGTGCGTGTTTTTATAAGGAGAAAAAGCATAATTGTGCAAGCGGGAAGTTTTTGTTTGATATAAAATTGAGTTGTTACGAGGAAGCGGATAATTAGATTGTCAACAGCTGCGCCGTTTATTTTGCAATATTTGCAATTTCGAAAAAAAGCTGTTTCGCAATTGAGCGTATAATTTTTTTTTGTGCTGCAAGATTAAAGCAGTATTTTTTAATTAAATTCGTGTTTAATATTTACAACAGCGTTATTGAATAACAATAAAGATATATCTACAAGCTATTTTCAAAATTTTTGTTGATATTCACTTTCAGCGAAGAGAAACGATTTTATCGGAAAACCAGTTTTAATATTTGGTACTATGTAGTGATCGCAAGTACAGGTATAGGTACAACGCTAGCTCCAACTCGATCACTTGTACGATGCTGCACTGCATAAATCACAATATCGTTACAAATATTTCGCCGAGGTGTGCATACAAGATTTTAAATATATTCTCTTATCTTTATTGATATTTTATGAAATTATGAAGGTAGCTTTCTGAAAAAAAATTACTTAATAAATTAACTTTGAAAAAATTATTATAATATTATTTGTTAAAAAGTGTATTCAACGAAATATTAAGAAAAATTAATGAAAACATATTACTCTATTTACATAACATGAAGCAAAAAAGAAACACTCACCAAAAATCACATTAGAGCACTATAAAAGTCTAGCTTTCTCTCTTCCTCTCTCTCTCTCTCTCTCTCTCTCTCTCTCTCTCTCTCTCTCTCTCTCTCTTTCTTCATCTCTCTCTTCGCCTCTCATGTACATACATACACACGTACACACCCATACACAGCATGCATACGTGTGTACGTACACTCACATTCGCTCTGTAAGGGTAACACGTGCTAGAAAACGATCCCGCGCACGGTACCGGCAAATTGCGAGTGCTCAAAGCGAGCTCTCGAGCCGAGATGACGTAGATGAATGGCGAAATTTTTCGACGATTCACCTCGCTGAGATTCGTAGCCAAGCCGCGGCGGGGGTGTAATTGGGAGAAGGAACTTAATCTCTCTCCCTCTCTCTCTCTCTCTTACACAGAGCAAGTTAAATACGTCAAATATAGCGCATGGCTGACTTGTCGGGCAATGAGGTGATAGCTCGCTCTCTGGCGCAGCAAGGTTGAATGCATTATTCGAAACGGCTGTCAGACGCCCAAGTTGGAAAGATAGATTGATGCGCGCTCGCGCTGTGCACTCGCGTGACGAGCGCGATTCGCCACTACTATACCCCTGCGCTCTCGTTTTCTCTCTATCCCTCTCTAGTTGGTTAGTTGGTTGGCTCTCTCTCTCTCTCTCTCTCTCTCTCTCTCTCTCTCTCTCTCTCTCTCTCTCTCTCTCCTCCATCTCCCCCTCCCCACCCCTCACCAACACAGACTACCGAACTCTGCGCACACGGGCTTGTTCCATGCACATTGACTTATCGACCTTTTCGCCCGTAACGATTCTGTACGTGTGACTTTACGCGTGACTTTTATTTTCTATGGTATATTATTATGCTCTCTATTTGTTTACATTGATATTTTGCGCTTTCTCTTGAATGGACGAAAATATATCTTAAAAACCAATGGAAATACAATAAAAAAATGACCATTTTGAGATATTGAAGTTCAAACGTTTTTATTTATACTCCTAATCCATACATGTATGGGAAGCCACACAGACACACGTTATTGTAAAGAATTACTTATATGTTTTTATTTCTAAAATACATTCAAACATTATAAAAATGATTCAAACAAAAGCAGAATGGAACTAGTTTCCAATAACGAATCATTACGATTCTGCCGACAAACACTGCCAAATATTTTTCTGCCAGGATATGCGCAGCGCGACGCACGCTTGATATATAAATGAAAAGAAAAAACGTCGACAAAGAAATCTTTGCCATTGTTTTAGACTGCATCGCTCGATGAGCCTTTGAATTTATAGAGCTAAAGTAGAGACGTCGGATAAAGCAAGACAAAACTTACATGCACACGCTCACACACGCATACACAAGGAGTAACAGTGCGGGTGCAGATAAAAGAGGCCGCGTGCGCGCGGAATGGAAGAGCGGCGCGCATGAAAATCGAATATCCTCTCTCGTGCTCCCATCATATCTTCGCGCGAATAGGCTCAAATTCGCGCGACTCAGCTCGCGCGCTCGTCGACCAGCGGCAGCAGCAGTGGCAGCGCGCCGAAAGTAGATTTATAAAAGAAACGCGCCAGCGCGCTTCGGGCTGAAATCTCATGCAAATCAATGCGCCGCGCCGGCTTCGGAGCTTTCCGCGTAGACGCGTGTTTCTCGGGGCTGGCGTAGGCCCGCATTACGCAGCCTCTATCGGCAGCTTTATGCAGCCATAAATAGCGTTTATACGCTCGGCAAAGTATTTTCCGACTTGGTAGCGGCGACGGGGCCCCCGCTAGTGCCTATCTGATATCTATTCTATTATGCCTCAATGTAGTACCTACTCTCGGCGAGCGTCTCGTCTCGCTCTTTCTTTCTCTTATCCGCGGAGAAAGAGACTTTGCTATGATACCACGACGTGCTCCCTTGCCGTGGATGCTACTTTCTTCTTTGACTTCTTTTTCTCGCGACGACGACGACACCTTAGAGCGAAATTTTTCTTTTTACGCGCTGCTGCGCGTTATTGCGTCTGTTACGCGCTGCGAAGACATTTTCTGTCTTCGATTTGCGATTGCGATGGCAAACTTTTCGAGTTTATACGTGTTGTAAATGTTCTTTACTGAGGCGCGATTGTTCGTCGGCAGAAAATATTGCCAGCAAACTAAGTTTGTTTGTTTTTATTTTTCCATTATTTTATTACTTTTGTCTGACTGAACAATTAACTAAATTTCTTTAAAATGAAGTTTTAAAATACATACGTCGGGAATCCATGCGTTCGCGCGCGCGTGTGTGTGTGTGTGTATCTGTGCGCGTGCGTGTGTGTGTGTGTGTGTGTGTGTATGTGTGTATGTGTACGTGTGTACGTGTGTACGTGCATGCATGCTTAAATTTTTTGTACGTATTATAATATTTATAAATGTAGTTAGACAAATATTACACGCTTCTGATGCAAGTTTTTGATGCAGGGATTTGATCTCAAATTTACCCTAATCGAAAATTAACCAGAATCTGGTCAGATATACGAAACTAAATAACATATTTGGCCAGATTCTGATTAATTTTCTACCAGGGTATTTATACTATACAAAAATTCATCTTTTAACAGTTTTAATTCGATATCAGACTCGGTCTTTTTTCTCCTAGGATGTATTCTCTCTTTTTTTAAGTGGTCGCCAGGGGTTCCAATAAAGGTGCCGCAGCCGCTATATACTCTCGCAGGTTAACGCAACCCTTCGTGCACGCCAAAGCGCGTGTTCTACGGCAATACTACTTTTGGATGACCACTACTATACACCTTCTCTCTCATGTGCACCGACTTCTTGAGATGCGATCATATTTAAGAATGTAAGAAGGAAAAGTTCATTCTCAAAATTACCTCAGGTTGTGGAGAGGTCGCGCTACTAGTGCTCCTAATAGGATGAAAATCTAGGCGAATAATAAAAGTTACGACATTACTGCCGTCTTCCCGGCAGTAGAGTTTTGCACAAGGTACAAGGTACATTACTCCTGTAACTAAGGAAATGAAAATCTACAAATAATAGGTTGTGATGAATGGTTGTATTAACAGTATTTTATTTTATATTTTATTAGTTGAAAATCGATCTTAAGTCAAACTTTTGACTAGAATGCACAACACGAAACCATAAAAAAAATGTTCTCAGAAACATGTTGAATAATTTTTTTAAAACAAAAAAATGTCTACGTTATTCTTTTTACGATCATAAAATTAAACAAATACCAAGAACCATCCCATCAGCCACGTACAACCCGACTTGTTTATTTCCCTCCTTTCTTCTTCTTCTCGTTCGTAAGGTCAGAGAGAAAGAGCTAGACTATCACGAGGCCAGAAGGGTGAGCTGCACACAGGGCGAGAGCCGCCTCCTAACGTATTCGATCTAAATGCATTCCCGCAATAAAGTTTATTGCCTTGTTGCTCGGCTAGCGCACACAACATGCTGCGCACAGTGCATCCGTCAAAGCCTTTCCTCCCCTGCTCTGTCTGTGTGTATACACGTATACACCTGGCACGTAAGACGGTGCGCGCGGTCAAAATAAACATACGGGTCAGTTCTGGCTTCCTGACGGTCAGTGAATTCAGAGGCGCTTGAAATTCGCTGAGGAAAGCCGACCGTTGAATAAAATATCTTTTTCAAGAAATGTGCGAGCTCGAGTTTTCAATTTTTTGCGGAATTGAGTTTGACGTGGGCGTATTCGCAAGATGATAATACTTGAATGGGATTAAAAGGAAAACGTCGATGGTAAAATATTTCGTGTTACGCTGAAGGTTGGGATAGAATTCGTTGGTATTCTATTCATGAGAATGTACATATTAATTCTTGACAATTTCAAAAACATTTTCTGCAGTTTCTTCAACATTTTTCAGAATAATGATTACTATAGAAAATAAAATATTTCATTAAAAAAAGAATCAAATAATTTCTTCATACTAGAGTAAATAAATTAGAATTAATGATTCTCTGATTTTTTAACCTAGTCAATGCAACGTAGAACGCCCAATATATACGCAGATACAAGACACAGAGTCACACGGTGAGTCGCACACAACGAGCTCTTCGCCTCAGCTTGTTTCTACTCTTCCTCCTCCTCTGTCTTCCTTTCTCTTTCTCTCTCTCTCGTTTCTTCGACGTGGCGTGCAGGGGGGCGAAAGGGACTATAATGTTCCGACGTACACTTACGCTCGCTCGGCCGACCGAAGGAGAAGCAGAAGAAGAAGAAGAGTAGAGTAGAGACTGCGAGCTTGAGAGTGGAGAGATCGCGCCGTTTCATCTGGGGCATTAAAGTTCGCTTAAAGGATAGGCGCATTAAAAGCTAGGCTCGTACCCTCGGCGTTTCGTGCAAAGGCAGCGTAAAGTTTCCACCAGCAGGCTCGGCTCGATCTAGATAATGGAATAAAATTCACTAGATCACATTTTATCTTTTTGGTTTGATGATAAAGCTCCGCGTGCATAGAAAGAGAGAGAGGGGGAAAGAGAGAAAGGCTAATGGTAGATGGCGACGAAGTCGAGATATTAATCTTGCTTTAAAAGACTGTCGGGCCTCGACGAAGGTGTGAAGTTTATGTCGTACAACTTTTTCGCACGCCTGCAGTCGTTCATTTTCTCTATATGAGAGGGAGAGGAGGAGGAGAGAAAGAGAAAGCCCAGCGTTGAAG
This sequence comes from Eupelmus azureus, assembly GCA_030522685.1. NCBI lineage: Eukaryota > Metazoa > Arthropoda > Insecta > Hymenoptera > Eupelmidae > Eupelmus > Eupelmus azureus. Next base: position 25,892 of record JAPYZA010005259.1, read on the forward strand.
GTGTACATACTGCGGGCAGCAGAAAAAGCCCGAGCGCGAGCCTTTTCGAGCTTCCTTTTTGCGGCAGGGTGGAAAGCTTTATATATAATCGCGATAAAAAGAATTGCGAGCTGGCCGCGAGCAAGAGCGAGATATCAACGCCGCCCCCCGAGCACCGGGTAAATGTGCCGACGCGCGAGGAATTTTTAATGCGCGCGTGCAGCGCGTGTGTATACAGCTTCGATCCATGTTCGAGATTTATGGGATCGTTGAATTTTAATTAATGATTATGCTCGAGAGGCCTGGCCGCGCGAGGCGCTGCACCCGCGAATTCGTCGCCCGCTCGTAATTACTTAATAAAATTGTTTTTTCCCTAGTCGGCGCCCTTCTGATTTTACAAAATGCTGTAAAATAGCGCGTGACTTTTTTTATTTTTACATCGGCAGTCGGCCAAGGTGTTCTCGTGCACGTTAATTCGATCGAGATTGTTAAACAACCTCGGTGGTACTTAGCAAAGGCAACCGATAATTGTTAGCAGGAACGAGTTGTGTATATACCTACAACAAATTAAGATCGGCCAATCAAACTGTAAGTAAACAAACACCGAAGCACTCGCGCAACTAGAAACAAGAACCTCCCGCATGCGCGTCGAGGCTGTGTAACCACGGCGCACTCAGCCACTCGCGAATCTATATACCCACTTCCGATCGTACCTCCGATCAAGAAGCTCTCCTCCTACTAGCTTCGATGCACGCAATCTCGGGCCTCGTAAAAATCGACCCTGGTAAGCCGACGTCTTGTCGCCGCGCGTTTTCCCGTCATTTTTCCTTCTTCGAGTGCAACGAGCTGATGGCCAAAAAGGGCCTCGCGGCCAAAACTCGCTCGCGCGACACAGCCGAGCGAGCCCCACGCAAACAGCGCCAGCAGCAGCGGGGGTGCGTGTTCGTCGCTCCGCTCCAAGTTTGTAAAGTAAACTTAACCTCGACGGTGGGCTTCGACGGCGGCAGCAAGCTGGTTAGCTAGTTGGCTCTCTCGCTCTCTCGGCCGCTGGGCTGGTTTGCCGCTCGACTGCCTCTCGCGGTGGTCTTGTTGTTTTAACTCTCTCTCTCTCTCTCCTCTGTCTCTCTCTTGTTTCGCACAGAGGTTGTCGTGTGTACGCGAGGGGGCCCGAAGTATCCTGCCACACGTAGCATTGTAACGCGGGGACGACGACGAGAAGGAGGGAGAAAAAAAGGACGCGGTGCTCATGTAAATTGCCTTCCTTAAAAACAATGCAGGCGCAAGAGCGCGTGCGGCGTTCTTGGCTCGAGTCTTTACGTACAAGTAAGAGAGAGAGAGTAGGAGAGCGAGCTTTATCGAAGGTAATTAATGCCCCGCTTTTTGCGGCTTTGGTAGTGTAGGACTTTTCTTTGGGATGGGGGTACTTGCTATTAGAATTATTTTCATCGATTTTTGCTGTGTCCTTTTCTTTCCTAGGGTTTAGTTCGGAGTTTTAGTTAAAGTTAATGGGCTTCTTTATTTTAAAAATATTGTACTCTTTACGTCTCGGACTTGGCATTTTAAGGAAATCGCACTTTTATATTTAAATTGACTTCATGCACCGTGAAGTTAGTAAATCTAACTTTATCTGCAATCGTTCAGCTTGTTAGTACCAACGCAAGTTTATATCAGTTTGCATCTTAACGAAGGTAATTCGTCTAGATTTTTTACTAACAATGAGTAACGTGCGTTAATAGCAATAATAAATTACACTACAAAATATACTATATATTTATATAGAATGGAAACCATAATTAATAATCATTATTAATTTCCTGTGAAAGTCTTCACTCAATTGTGCGATAATCGTAGTAGTATAGGAAGTAATATTCTTACATAGTTTATTTTATCACATTTGCATAACCAGATGCATGTATAAATAATTACTCTAACGCAGTTTCACGAACGCTAATTTTCCTGCTATATCATTCGTTCATTTGCATGTGAAAAGTTATTGTGTGTACTTTGTGATAGCGTAATGAGTGTGACGCCATAAATCTCTTAATTAAATAAAAAGTTTTAATTTCTCACAAAACACGATAAATTAAACGTACGGCTTGTGCATTTTCTGTTAAATAATGAGCTCATTTGGCATTCAACGCGCCCCCCCCCCCTCTTATAAAAAACGACAACGATTCCAAGTCGCTATCGCGCCACATTTCACTAACTATCACTCGTGTTAATTGACTTATCGCGGCTCAGTATCAATCTTCAACCTCGTCCAACCGTGCAAACCAACTCCCCTATACAAACAGCCTGTGAAGACAAAGTTGATGTCTACAAAACGCGATGTTGCCTTACACACACACAGGCACACACACACACACACACACACCCACACATACGCACACATACACACACACGCACACATACACACACACGCGCGCACGCACACACTCACACGCACGCACACACATACACACACACACACACACACACACACACACACAC
>JAPYZA010005259.1:28371-40051 GCA_030522685.1 Eupelmus azureus
CGAAGCGTAAACAACTACATACAGGGGTAGGAAGAGAGGGGCAAGGTGGCCGCTTTAATCGGAATTGCTAATTTTGCGCAACAATGTTCAAAGTCAAGCGCGCGGGGCAGGCCAGTAGCCGCGGTGGCAGTCAACAGGTTTTAACCGCGATCGAAGTCGAAGTCTCTCGCGGCCTTTACTTCACCCTACTTCCTGACCATTAAGGCGAAGCGCGCCTGCCTGCTTGCCACTTGGCATACGGCGAAGCACAAGTGAAATTATATCGCGAAACGACGCCCATTCACACGCGAAGACGCATTGCCGGGCATTTGCCAAAAGCCGCATTGAGGGAGAGCCAAATAAAGGCCCATTCGGCTTGCGCCTCGGCTCTTTTTGCACGCATGTAGACGTGTGTCGCGGATGTTAGGATGAATGGCAGTTATTTAGGTATTTAATGATATTGAATGTGAAAGTGATTGAGATAAGCTTTTTAATACAGAATTTCTTACTATCTTTAACAGATATGATTTTTGATAACGATTTATGATTTACGGAAGTAAATGACCTTATATAATAAATTTTACCACAATTATAAGAACACACATCACAAACATAACTTATAATCAATATCTAATAGTTCAAGATTGTATCACGCATAAATTCTTAAATTTAGTTATTTAAAAATAAACCTTTGTGATGTATTTAACGCAATGAGTTTTACTTAATATTTCAAACAGTTAAAACATTCTAACTCAGATTAATCATCACCTTACATTTCTCCAATGATAACTAACACCTACTCTCAAGATAAATATTAACTACATATTCAGCTACCTATACGCCCGGCGCCAGCTCGCGATCCACGCCTCAAACATATTAGGTAGACGACGAGTACGACGATGCCGCCGCTTACTTTCGCTATTAGCACGAAGTACGTAGCAGCAGCCGCGGCAGGCTCGGTTTGTTAAATCTCGAGATTAATGCGCTCGCGAGAGCGGGTAATGGCGGTACGCGGCTGCACTCGCTGCTAAAATAATTACGCGCCGAGCGCTCGTCTTTTTCGCTTTGTCGAAGGACGAGCGCGCTCTGCTCTTTCCTTTTTCCTCTCCTTCTGCCTCTCTTTCTCTCTTTCTCTCCAGGCTTCTTTCGTCGCTCTCAAACGAGCGCGTGTATATATATAGGAGTCGGCGGGCGGCGAAAGGTTTGTTTGCGCGCACTAACTTGACCCGAGGAGTCCGAATGAAAGCGCGGGATTGTTCGATGAACGAGAGAGAAAGAGAGAAAGTAAGAAAAAAAGAAGAACGGGATCTCGTATGAATGGATGGAGGAGATTTTATGGGGATCAAGTGTACATAACTCGGTGCCGCGTGGCAAGGAGGGAATTCCGTGCCGACTTCTATGACGACGACTCTTGATTAAATGAAATGTATTTTGAATTCGTCGTTCGTGAGTCATAATACGAGTCGTGAAAAAATTTTTTAAAAAGCCTTTAAATATAATAAATTTCAAGGATTTTGCTTCACTTTTCGGTCAGTTGTGTTTGTCTTTCTGCGCGTGGGTATTGAGAAAGCAATACACTTAATTATACTCATAAAAACATGACTTCTAATTTTAATCACAGAGCATTTTTATAGAAGCTTTTCCATCTCATCCTTAAAGATTTAATAAATTAGTGCAACGCATCAAACAATCCATATAAACTAAATCAATTTATTTTCAAACACTCTTAAATCAACGAGTCTTGACTGTCTTTCATCCCTCAACCATTCTACAATTCTCCCTACAATCCTCAAGGTAAAATCGGCCAGACGTCTCGAACGAGACTCTCTTTTTCCCTCATTTCAAGCCGGCAAACCATAGTCAGGCCTACGGGCAACACATCGATAGCACGCGGATGCACACGTACGTGGCGCGCGCGTATCGATCCATTACGGCAAATGCGCATTTCTCGTTAAGCACGCTTACCCCGGGAAATTATGAAGCAGGTTTAATTGTGTTCCCCCACTCCGCTCTCTCCGCCGTCTGCTGTTGCCGCAACTGCAGCCTCCGTGCGCATCGAGAGACTGCACACTCCACGTATCGGCGCTCGGCGCGAGCCCGCACTGTACTCTGCGGGTCTGCATATATATGTATAAGTATACCTACTGTGCCATTGACTACTTGTTATTAGTGCGGCTCTGGGTGCGTAAGGGATCGGGAGGATAGGTTTGATTCTGGAGTTTTTTGGTATGGATTTTTGTGCGGGACATGATTTTATGGTTTTTATAATTAAGGAGTTTTTATTGGTGGATGATTTTAATTAGTAATTAAAATTTGTTCGAACTTAAGTGCGCGCTTCAATTTGAATAGAAAGCAATATTATGAGCTTTAAAATTATTTCTAATTTTGTTTGAAGATAGATGAAGGCTATTAACTTCGTAATGTAATTGTAATATATAAGCTCATTTTACTACTCTACCAGGCACACGTAACTGGGCATTATATACTATATTATCCATATTATTATTATATATGTATATCACATTGAACGTTTAACTATAAACTAGACTAATGCAATTTGTGGATCGCATAATGAATTTGATTTTGATTGTAGTATAGATTACTGAAACCTTATATAGCCTTATTAATGCTAAATCTCCTTAATAATAAAATTTAATTATACGCGCTGATAGGAATAAAATTTGAAATCGATTGCTCATGTGATTCTAAAATAGTATTCATCACCGTATATTATTCGTGGTATATATTTATTAAAAAAAATTTTTATTACTATTAAAAAAATGAATTTGAATTTTGTCTGAAAAGTCCCATTTTGCAGCACCATAAGTATATAAAAGTGGTTTTTGTGATTTAAATGCTGAAAAAAATATTATACGAACTTATTAGTTTTTTAAACTTGTATCCAATGAGCACTAAACATTCCCTTATTTATAAAGGATATATTTAAATTGATTTATCAAGGAAACTTCTGAAAATATCGGTGCTCACTTCAGCGAATAAATTTCCTAAACTTCAAGCTGCGTTTTTTACTTTGAATATAACTTCAAGCAAGGCAACGGCAAATCGCATAGATATCTCGAAATAAACTTTCAGATGAAAGAAAGCAAAAAGGCGCAAGTGCGAGACGCGAGGCGGAGAAATGAAGCGGCGAGAAGGGAAAGAGTAAATACAAGAATGAAGCGGCAGACAGACAGAGCCGAGGAGAAAACGCGTGCGAGTCAAGTAGTAATGACTTACGGATTCGCGGCGCGTTACTCGCTCGCGATTGGCAGCGCGCGAGGAGCGAGCCGCGAACTTTTAAATTGATTTGGAGCCTCGCCAGTGGCGAACGATTTTTCCTTCTTTCCTTCCTTACTTCCCTCGTCTCTTCTTCGGCCTCGTACGTACCTACGCTTCTCCGCGGCTCTCCTTTAAATAAGCTCAATTCCGCGAGGGCCTCAGCCGCTGCTCTTCTTCTTTTTTTTTCTCCGAGACTTTTTTCTCTCCCTCTTTCTCCTACACGCCGGCGTCACGCTGCAGCACGCCTAATTGGTTTTATTACTCAAGGAGAAGAGTGGGGGAAGGGAGAGAGAGAGAGAGAGAGAGGCGCGTCGCCGCGACTGTACACGGCATTTAGCCGAGGAAAATCGCCGACTATTCCAAGAACACGCTCCGGGAATGCGCTCCGTTCGTAAATATTTGCCGAATCGCGCGAATAAGAGAATAAGGTCGTTTCGTCGCTCTGTAGTCCTCCACTCTCATTCTCTCTCTCTCTCTCTTTTTCAGCTATGCCTTTTTGTTTCGTTCTTCGTCGCGCTCGCTCAATATCGGAGTGGGACATTGTTACGGCCGTTGTTATGCCCGTTTTTCGAGCCGGAGGGGATAGTGTTTCTTTTATGGCGCGGGCTCTTGCTCGGCTGTTTATATTGTTGTATTTTGTAAGCGCGCTTTTGAAGTCGAGGATGCTTTTAACGCACATTTTGTCAATCGATTGATTTTTATTTAGATGCGCTAATGCTATCAAAAAAATATTTGAGTTGATAAGCATTATATAGAAAGGAAAAATAGAATATAATTAAATTTTAAGTAATTTTATTACCTAAATAAAAAATTAATTAAACCTGTCGATTTAAATTTTGTTAGGCCCTAATCAGAGCCTGAAGAAACTACAATTAGTCACAGATATAACAGTTTAGACAGCTTCAATTATATTAACAATGAGGCAAGTTAAATCTTTATTAGGACTTATTTAATTGTCTATTCGAGTAAATCTTCAAAATAATTTTATCAATATATTACTAACCATAATTTAATTGCACTTTTAACAATGAGAATTGATTGCTCCAAATCGTTTCAAACACTTAATAATATCAGATAAAATTTGCGCTAATCCAACTTTTATAATAACTACTGCAAGTGTAAAAGCTTGTCCATTCAAAACTCAGTTTATTAAGGTTTACTGAGGCGCAAACTAATCTTTTCTCTCTCTCTCTCTCTCTCTCTCTCTCTCTCACTCCTTCTTTTTCTATCTGTTCCTCTGTCCCCAAAGAATTTTATCCCTCCGCGAAATTCGCCAGCTCATAAAAGACGCGAGTTTTCCCCCAGCTTTTTGTCAATTGTTTTTACCTCGCTACTGCCCGCTCTTTTTACGATACGCTTAAGGATATCGGATCGTGCGTCAAGTTACGCTCGCGAATCAGTGACGCGCGCGCAGATGCCGCGATATCTCGCAAAGAGCCATAATTACGTTTCATTCGCGGCTTCGAGCTATAAATTCGCAGATCCGCCGGCAAGATAGCCCTGCTGCTGCTGCTGCAGCAACGCGCGCGAAACCGGCAGGCGACGCAATACATAACTCACCGCGCACGAGCAGTGGGAACAACAAGTAGCAGTAGCAGCGGGGTTACTTTTCGTTACGCGCTCTGCGGCGACGAGAACACATGGGTTTAACGAAATTTTAGGAAGAAAAGGGGAATTAGATTTGATGATTATATGATGTTTGAGTGCAAAATGAGAATAGACTTGAGTTTCAGGTGAAGATAAAATCTATTGAGACTGAGAAATTCAGTAACTTAAGCAATGGTTCCCGATGGAAAACAATATTACCAATAACAAAATAGGAAGATAGAAATGGCAAAATCTCATGAAAAGAATGCATCATATCTTAGTGGATTACTATCAATTGGATAATTGTGGCTTAATTTCACTTTCTAATTATTTATGTAATTATGTATAATTATATTAATTATGTAAAATTTAGACTAATAAATTGGAATGATTTTAAAACTCTTTTACATAAAATAAATTCTTCACTAGCAAAGTATTGTTTTAAATTAGTTAGCACCAGATTTTTCTCTGAACTCTTTAATTTATTTACAATTAATTTTTTATAATCAATTTCTAATATTATTCTATTTCATCATATTTTTTACCTTAGTTATCGTTTCATGCTGAGAATACCTACTTGCGGATATGCAAAGTTCGCAGAAGTTAGCTTACTAATCTTCTATCTGTAGAATATACTTCAGTAGTTACTGCACCAAACCGGAAGATCCTTGTCATCCTTGCGAAATGTCTGATCTTTTGATCTATTGCTTAATTAGAACGACTCCTATTGTTTCACTCTTTTTATTGTGCGAATATATTACAATGCATAATTGTGTTTTTCATTTTTTATTTCAACTACATGCATTTTCATAATATCTCTTTATCATCAATTATAATCAGTAAAACATGCAAACCTGTTACATTCAAATGTAGCCTATAAAAATTATGCTTATAGACTTTACAGTATCATAAAGTGCATCATCTTCAAGTCTTTAAAATCTTTTCAATATTAATTATTTACTTTATTCCAAAAAAAGTAAAACAATCTAAAAGATTTAAAACAAATTTACGATGTATCTAGCCGAAACAGCAGGAGCATTACAGAAACGATACTCGCTCTAACTCGATTTTCCGGATTATACAGATTACAGTATCACTATCTATCGCCCATCTATACACTTACAACCGGGCGCGAAAGGCGACGCACAATCGATGTTATTAATGATCAAACCTATAACAGCCGCTGCCGCACTGCGCACAATCCAATATGCGCGCCTACATACAGAGCACGGATCGCTCACGAGCATCGAGGTCAGACGTCAGAAAACAGCCGAGTGAGCCCGCTAGTGCCATCGAAGCCAGGAATCATAACGAAACGAACGCATAGCCTGTACCCTGCGCTGAGCGCAAGCTGCCGAGTTAATAATACCTAGAGCGCGCGCGCGGCTGATTTCCATGAGCGCAATTCTTGAGTACGACAGTTCGGCGGCATCCACGAGAGCTCGACCTCTTTTGCGCGCGATCTCGTGCAACGGGTCTGAATAATTAACGCTCCGCGGTGTAAATTATCGCGATCTCTTTTGCGCTTGCTCTCGGCTTTCTGTATTCTTTAGCGCGCGGAGTGCGCTTTGAAGACTTTAATAATAATTCTTGTGCGAGCTACTGTTGCGGTCCTGTTCTCTTTTTGGTAAAGTTGTCGTAAGATGGATTCATTAAATGTCTGGCGCGATCGACTGTTACTACTGAAATTAATTTACGCGCTTTTGAACAATTTATTTTGTAATTGTATTCAGTTTATTTTGCGTTATTCTACAACCTTTACGTCTAAATAATAAATGAGTTAGTCCTTGCAGAAACAGAATGTTACACTATAAACAATACTTGTTTCACTTTCCAGTCTTTGGATACCGTTATAACGTTTATTTTGTAGATTATTATCGTCTACTTAGATCGCTGCTTAGTATTAATTGAACACTGAAAATGTTTATAAATATTTAATAATTTTGGGTGCAGTGATGAAAAGAAGAATATTTTGAATGAGAAATGGAATATATGAAAATGCAGGCACATTGTATGCAAATGCAGATAAAATTGAAGATACATACGTTGACATTTTGTTATGAGACTTGATGTTCTCGAAATTTATTTGTAACATAGTGAACATTGTAATAATTTTTTTTCTTTTCTTTATGACCATGTAAAATGTTTATTATGTAGAAAACTGATGAAATGAATATTTTTGAATCCATATTTAATTGAATTTGAAACACTTATGTTTTTGATATGCAATTTATATCTCTTGACATCTCTGAACCACATTTCCTTGATATACATTTCGGTAAATTTTTTAATTGATTTTAGGGATTTTAAAGTTAAAAATATTTGTCTATTTCCAGTATACCAATTTTCTAGTTTTCAAAACTATTTTAAATATTTTTAAATTTTTGCTATTTTTAATTTTTAAAAGTATAATAATGAAATTTATAATTTAATAGACGTGCATAAAATATTTGTTTTTAAAAAATATATGTGATATTAAATCAATGATTTTAACATATTCTCTTGTTTTTTAAAAGGTTTTATAAAATTTTCTTAAATATCTTCTGATACTATACACTATAAGTTAGCTAATAAGAAAGCAAAGTTGCCTAGAAAGTACGCACTAAAATCTCCAGACATGATGTAGGGGGTTACAAAAAGAGAATTTCATCTCAAAAGAGCAACACAGGAGTTATAACGCGCCTCTACAGCAACCACGTGCTGCCTCCACTACTGCAAGCTCAACTGTCGGAGTTAAGTAGATTAGGGAATTGCGGATTATTTTAATGCTTGGTTAAACTGCGTAATTGTGAGTGGCGAGAAGCGCTCGAGTTTTGGGAGGATTATACTTGAAGGTATGGGATCGAGAGCGAAGGCAAGGTGGATTGCGCGCTTTCACAGTCTAAAATCCATTCTATTTACATGAGAAAAGGGTCGGTTGAGATTTACGAGCGTCGGCTGAACGACGATACGCGTCGATAGGAGGAAAATTTTATCGCCAGGTTAGAGAAAGTCCAATATTTCCATACAGGCACGCGGAGCTATTGTGCGCGAGGCTTTTTTGAAAAAGGAGGATGGAGAGGATCTCATTTGCTCGACGATTTTCAATTTGCCCGCTGAACGTATTTTCTGGTACTTTATATACGCTAAATTATGCAATAGCAGGCTCTCGTATGATAAACTGGCTACGGGAAGTATTTTCATCGAAATTTAGACGAGTAATTACGGATTTTTGGATTTTAAATTGATAATTTGAATAAATCAGTTTTATAATATTATAGGGATGAACGTGTCAATTTAATTTATTAATCATAATCGATAATTAAGCATATAGCTGTAAATTAAAATTTACGACGTTAAAGCAATAGATACATAACAAGATGCCAGAATAGAAAATAAAATTACCCCTAATAAGAACCTAATTGGATAACCAATTATTAATATAATCGTAGGTGATAGTTCCTTATTAGATCTTAGTTAGAGCCTAATAAAATTTAAATGGTTAGATCTAATAAATTAGTTTTCTATTCAGGATAGATTTACTACTGCAGAATTTATATCCACGTTTTCTTTAAGCCTGCATCAACAAATCTTCCACTGCATCTGAAAAATTCTAGCAAGCGTAAACCTCTTTTCCTAAATCCCCTAATTCTCTCATTCCTCCGACCCAATGTACCCCTCAACTATTTTTTCCCCGCATCCCCGTTACAGATTCACGTCGCGTTCCGTATAAACTCGTCGACAAAATGACTGCAAACGACGCTTTAGCGACTGTGGTGCAGCATCGAGACAAAAAAAAAAGAACACTTAGTTCCCGGTATAAAGTATCTTCCCCTAAGAGAGGCACGTAGGCCTTTATAAATTTCGAACCGCTCAGCGCGAGATCCATCCCCATTCTCAAGGATTCGCCGCACGTGCTCTCTCTGTCTTTCTCTCTCTCTCCTGTATACGCACACGCGCTCTTGTGTGTGTGCCTTACACCCTGCGTCTCGACTCTTTTTTCCTCTTCCACTTATACGCTCCCTCGTATACAGCTCTTCCTGTTTCTCACTGGCACGCCCGCCTCTCCACTTTGACACGCTCGCCCTTTGCTTTTATCTGTCTCTTGACAAAGTAGCGAAATTTCATTTGTAATGAAGAGGGAGTTTAGAGTCTGGAAAAATGGATGCTTCGATTTCCGATTGTTTCGGGGGGTTGGGTTAGTTTGTTGACTGGGAAAAACTGGTATCGATTGGTTTTAGAATTTAATGCATTGAAATTCGAATTGAAATGTATTCCCTCTAAGAGCTGATAAAATATCATCACCTAATTACAGATAAAAACTTGAGTAATGCTGAAGTGAACTAAAATTTTTTCATTAGTGGTTGGCGATAAAAGCCAATCTTAAAATACTAAACGTTATCTTCAAATGTTAACATATACGTTAGACATTCATATTCTTATTATTTATAAACTTTTGCTCATTTTCTTACTCTAAAAACCACGCTCAATAACCCTATTCCAATCTAAAATCCACAACAGACAAAACCTAATTAGTAAGTTCTGCAATGTCCAACGTAGCGGGCTATCAATTGCAAATTTTTCTGCGAGCCTCCACCCCCCGCTTTGCTCTCTCCACTGTTGCTCCCTCGTTAACAGACGCCGACAACGCGCGCTCGCGTCTCTTTGTGCGTACGCAGTGAATTGTGGGAGGCAATCACGAGGGGGACAGTGCAAAATGATCCCTGCGCCGCTCTAACCCCTCTCGCTCATTCAGTGCCTGCGCGAGACAGCAAGTTATCACCGTTGTCTGCTGCTGTCATCGTTATAGATGTCTTCGAGATTAGAGCTTAGAGCTTGGATGAATTCGAGCTTCCATTTTAGCTGTGCGTATACGCTTTACATTACGGTTTACCCCTCGTGCTGGTCACGCGCATTTCGATATATGGGAGTGTGATAAAAGTGAATTCGACACCATCGAGCGCGCATTCTTTTTAGGGTGGCAGTGATTAGGTCAATAAAGGGCTCGATGCGGCAAGTCTTTCTTACGCGTTCTGAGTGAATTATCGCGTTCGGACATTAGTGGTGCACTCCCCCATTTTTACTCTCTCTCTCTCTCTCTCTGTCTTTCACTCTCCCCTCTCTTTTTCTAGCTTCCCTTGATTGGATCACGTCGATTAGTCTTGCTGTCCTCGGAACCCATTTTCCTCGAGGACAATTTTCTCTCTTTTTCCGGTTCTCCTTTTTTTTCGTTGGTCCTACTTGCCCGCTCGATTCGGCCCTTTTTCCGAAGGGTGGCGCGGTCCTCTGTGCCTTTCGTAATGACTATCGGAAGCAGGTAAGCAAAAAAGTCATTTGGCGTTCGTGTACCGCGTCGCTTGTAATGTAATGTATTGAACGGAATCGAGGGTGTGTCTTTTATTGACATTTTTGGGTTTTCGCGAACGAATTTTTAGAAGTGCGAATGTGACGAATTTAAGTGATAAATAAATTTACACTGTTTATTTTGAATATAAATTTAATGGAAATTCATTGAATTAAAATTAATAAATAAAAATCCATTTCAATTTACAGTAAATATAACTGTTTACAGGACAATGTAAAAAAAATCCCCTTTCATTTAATTGGAAGTTTAAAAGGTTTTTATCGAACTTTTATTTTAACTAAACATTTTATATTTTAATAGTAAAAAACATGATACATTTAAATTGAACGATAATTATAAAAAATAATAAAATGTTGTATCCATTTAACCAGAAATACGCGACGTTTGAAAAAGTGTGATAATTACCAAGAACATGGCAAAGGAAATAACATAAAAAATCAAATTACAAAGCTCGCGTTGCAGGCGCACGCATCGCGATTTCCAAAATCGCTTGGAATATTTAACGAGAGTGCGTATGCGGCGTTGCTAATGCGGGCAGTTCTCTCTCTCTCTCTCACTCTCTCTGTCTATATAAAATATACATATATATATATATATATATATATATATATATATATTCTTTAAACGAGTGCGACGCGCTCTCACCGGACGGTGTTATATATTCGAAATCGCGTTTTCGGCATTCTCCGCGTGCTTTGCCGGGGGCAATTTCTATACACACGCGTGCTCGCACACTTCGCGCCGCGTCATTTATTCATTTGACGCGCTTTGCCGCCAGAGAGCCCCGCATATTCGCGCCATTTATAGTTTAAGCGCGAACGCCGGCGCCCCGAATAAAAGTTAATATAGCGAGCAATTTCCCTGGAAATATTGACATTATATAAGCGAAAGCGCGCAGTTCCGCGGGACAAATTATCGTGCTTCTCTAGTGCGTTTGTACGAGTATGCGTGTGTGCGCAGCAGAACGCACGTGCGGTGTATGTATGATAAATGTCCTCGAGGCGCCACGTGCGTGGGGCAGCGAGATTTTGAAAGAACTGTTTTTGAGGTTTTTAAAGAGAGCTCGTTCCGGGGTATAAATCAGGGTAATGTCGGTGATTATCGGCGCTGTTGCTAGCTGTGTGTATTCTCGTCCATTTTTTTATTTTCAGGGATGATGCTTATGTTTGTTCCATACACCTTTGCGTAGTCAATAGTAAATCAGATTGCAGGTAATTGTACGTAATTTTGTGATTTATACTGATTGGCGTAAAATGAGGTAAATTTGATATTGCGTATGAGTAATCAGCGGTGTTAGAGCTCTTTTGACGTTATAAAATCGTGTATGAAATAAATTTAAGGTATTTTAAATGTAAATTATTAAGCATTTATTGATATTCAAAATATAATCACTTTGAAAAACGTAGATGACAATATTTACGGTTGTTTTAAGTCCAGTTTAATGTATTTCAAATAATTATGAATGATTAAAATAATTAGTATTAATAAAAT
>JAPYZA010005260.1:0-12399 GCA_030522685.1 Eupelmus azureus
CATACAATCTCTGAATGGCACAATCGATTACAGCCGCACTAAGTTGACCTCGACCAGGATGGAGTTGCGCGTATTCTCGGGCCGCTAAATAGGCTCGTTCATTGTTAATAAAATATAACCTAATCATATTGTAATAGTCTTGCGCACCGTAATTGTAGGCAGACATTTTCGATTAAAAGTAATTGAAAATTCACTCTTCTAAGACTGCAGTCTTATAACACTAATGAAAGTTCACCAAGGTTCACTGTAGTAACACAAATAAAAATTCAATAACAACAATAGTAAAAATAACATGTAAATATTTCATTTGCTAATTGAAGAGCTTTTACACATCATTTATGTATTTTTATTTAGGTTTACTTAAATTTATCGTAAGTTATACATTAAATCAATTTTGTAATTTACAGAGTAACGAATAACAACAAATTTGCCTTATATAGCTGATGTATTTTTTTTTCATGAAATTTGGTTAAATTAAAATAGTAATAGCGAAAAATGCGGCATAACGATGTGTGCGCTTTGCTGCGGGTCTACACGACATCAATATAGTCACTTTAGCATATTGTAATTTAAAGCATAGAAAGACCCTAGACGATTAATATCAAATTTCCCTATAGCGAGCACGTGTTGACACGGTGGCAGCAAGTGCATATCATCTATCATTTGAATAAGGTATGCGATAACAGTATTTCAAAATTTTTATAATAGCGGAGATGTTTGCGTAGTTTCCAATTCAACGCTGCAGCTTGAACATTAAGCCAGTAACAATCAAACAACTCTAACAAAGTAAATTCTTATTACTTGCAGCTTCCATTCACGAAACCAGAACAATGCCAAGCCCGGTAAAAACTCTGAGCAGCTGGAGAAAAATCAAGCCTCTTGTAGCTCTCGCCAGCGGTGCAGCGGCAGTTTACGCTGGCTTTTCCTTGTATCAAGGAAACGAGAGGTTTTACGATGCGATCGTCATGCCAGCGGTGAGGTTGATAGATCCGGAAATCGCTCATCGTGTTGCCGTCACAGCGGCCAAGTGGGGCTTGACGCAGGCACAAAAGAGCGCGGATTCCCCCGGGCTACTAACTAGCTTGTGGGGTCTTCAGTTTGAAAATCCGCTTGGTATGGCTGCGGGATTTGATAAGCATGCCGAGGCGGTGGAAGGTTTGCACAAAATGGGTTTTGGATTCGTGGAGATCGGTAAGATTGTTTGCTTTTATATTTAGTAGTATGTATGAAATGAGTTTTAAGATGGTTTGGGTGTGATTTTTCAGATTTTTACTAACTTTTTATTGACTTTATTATTATATTAGTTTTATTGTAATGTTACAAAAATAATAAAATAATTGTATAATATAATTTTTTATCAGAGAATATTAATTATGATCAAAAGTCAATGTACGGTGTACTTATAGGAAAAAATGTTGTGTTTTATATCAATTTTATTTAAATATGAATAAGCAATGTATTTTTCAACATTACCGGTTTTCAACTGTGAGCAAAACAAAATTAAAATTAAATATTTTAATTGTATTTAAGCATAGCAAAACAAATTTTTTTATATAATATGTATGTTACTATTAAGTGCAACGTACAAAACCGGTACCTAATTTAAAAGTGTGCCATCTTATCAAGCTACAGTCAATATAGCAACATTTTAGACGGGACTACTAAGCGCCTCTATTATTTATAATTACAAAACAAATAAAAGTCATCCAAATAAAATCCAATTAAAATCCCTACTAAATTCACAAAAAGCCAACGAAAGCCCCGAGAAATTTAAAAAACCAATAATCAATCTCGATCTCTTCCTCAGGCTCGGTAACTCCGGAGCCCCAACCAGGCAACCCAAAACCACGCGTCTTCCGGCTCCCCGAGGACCGCGCCGTCATCAACCGCTACGGCTTCAACAGCGAGGGCCACGAGGCCGTCTACTCGCGTCTGCGGGCCCTCAGGGACTCGAGCAGCTTCCGGGGCATCGTCGGCGTGAACCTCGGCAAGAACAAGCTGGCCAGCGATCCGGTTCAGGACTACGTAAACGGCATCAAGCGGTTCTCCGATCTGGCCGATTACTTCGTGGTGAATGTTTCCAGTCCCAACACGCCGGGTCTGAGGAGTCTGCAGGGTAAGAAGGAGCTGGAGGAGCTGCTTGGCGGGGTGAACCAGGCGAGGAGCGAGACTGCTAGGAGGCCGCCTTTACTGCTCAAGATTGCGCCAGATCTGAGCGAAGAGGAGCAGAGGGACGTGGCCGAGGTGCTGTTGAGGGAGGGGACCAGGGTGGACGGAATCATTGTTTCGAATACCACGCTGAGCAGGGATAATTTGGTCAACGAGGTGAGTGTGAAAATAAAATTACCGTTTTATTTGTAGTAAATGTCCTGTATAATACAAATTTTTTTTTTACTACACTTGGAAGTAATTTTTACCTTAGCACCGCGTTTACAATGAACAGTGTCTTTTCTCCTTCTAATAGTGTTATATCGATTAATTAAATATCTTTTTTTCTCAACCACTCATAAGTACCGAGATCTGCAGTGAGATATTTATCACAAAGAACAAGATTCAATTTATCTTTCCACTTTATAATTGACCAAATCACACGTCTCTTTTTCCAATCAAAACATACGTCATCCCTCACAAACCCTCTCAAAAAAATGAAGATCTCACGAAAATTTCAACTTTTTCAACAGTCCAAAATCGAAACGGGTGGCCTGAGCGGAGCGCCGCTCTTCGAAATGTCAACCCGAATGATCGGCAACATGTACAGACTAACAGGTGGCAGGCTGCCAATAATCGGCGTTGGCGGCATCTTCGACGGCGCGGACGCTTACGCTAAAATCAAAGCCGGCGCCTCCCTCGTCCAGATTTACACGTCTTTCGCCTACCGAGGACCACCGATCGTCGCCAAGATCAAAAGGGAACTTGCTGAGCTTTTGGGGAAGGACGGCTACCAGTCGATCGCCGAGGCAGTCGGCAAAGACGTGAAGATTTGATGGGTTAGCTAGGGATGGTTTTGCGGTCCGGTTTCGTTTTTAATCAGTAATTGAAGTTAATAAGTGGAAATGATGTAAAGCGTGCTTTATTGGTTGGTTCTTTGTTAAGGAATTTGGATCTGTAAATATGTGTTTTATAAAATTTTGTACGATAAAAGTATGTTTTAATTAAATTTTCTTTTTTTTTCTTATTATTCTGAACATTTAACGATAGTTAATTGCTTTAAGTTAATATTTTAATAATAACTTAATTTTTTGGTACTATAGTAGAATGGAATAAGAATTATTTATCTGTAATATTAAAAATAATTTTAAAAATATTGTTACTATTTTGTTTGGCTGTAAATAATATTGTTTATAAGGTGTAAGAGTCAAGTTTTACTACTTCAAAGATAAAAATACCTAAATATTATACCAATAATATTGTAGTTTTTACTATTGTTAAAAAAGCTTATGTTATGTTCTTAAAGAAATAACGTTTAATCTGTTAATATATCAAAATATTGAGAAAATTAAGTTAATGCATTAGCAATATTAGTGTATGACAACAGAATGACAATAACTTTGGGGAGGTTCCTAATTTATTTATGTTTAAGAATATGTAAATGAAATATAATATTCTTTAGCTTTTACTTTTATAATAGTTTAAATAGAAAGAGTAATACCATTTTATTCATCCCCACAATTATTAATCTACGATCATCAGAAGCATTATCTAGAAAAATACTTTTAACTAATTTTACATAACTAACTGTAGTTAATTTTTAAATATACTGAAAGTAAAGGTACACCCGCCGGTCATACTATTTCCCGTCGGCATAATTTTTATATTCGTCTCGTAAGGAAAGAATATTTTTAACTAGACTAGAAGTTGGCTTTGAAAGCCGTAAATTTCACTACACTTACCAGTATTTTGTATTTTATTAGATACATTTTAATAGTTCAAATTCATTATTGACTTTTTACCATCTGTAAAGCCAGTAAAATGGTGGAATACTAAAAAATTAATAAAATTAAATCTAATTTAGCATATTAGTAGTACAGTTTTTAAACAACGAAATACTGGTAAGAAAGGGAAATTTCTGAGGGAATCTCATTCTCATAAGAAAAATATTTTCATTCTTGTATCCGAAAATAAAATAATACTCTTATTTAAAAAATTAAAAAATATTGCAATAGTAAAATAAATCATTATAAATTATATCAATATATTTTGATACTGAAAACAATATTATATTAATAATTACCAATGTTGTACTATATTTTTTAACTATGCATTAAGATTGACTTTGACGGTAGTATGCACTAAATAAAAATATTTTTTTCTGTCAAACGTTTTATCAATTATTTTTGGCTTTTATTTACTAGTAGGTGGTAAAAATATTAAATGTTAAGATACTTTACCGTTAAGTAATAAAGATATCAAATGTTAAGATACTTTAATACAAAACTTTTACTGACTAGAGTCATATTATACTCATAACAACCGATGTACAGAATGTAAAATATAAATGACCTATCATTAATACCAAATTATAAGAAAAATTGTCATTAAAATGATATATTGTAGTCAGCCACACAGCTTATTATCAAATGATGGGAACAATAATATATTTTTTTGAAAAAACATTTACAAGTAGACTAAAAATGTATTTTATTAGTATAATTATTACGAAATGTAACAATAATCTATATTAAATGAACAGACTCCATTCTCTTTCCTATTATTATGAATGAAATTTCAATAAATAAAACATAATACAGTAAAAACTTAAAATTTTCGCAAACAGCACTTTCAAATATGCATTAATTATAAAATATAAAATGAATTACCTTACTACTTTCAGACCCTTATACTTTGTTCGTTTACAACAGTTAAATAAAGTTTTTTTTTTAATCTGAGAGCAGTTATGTTTTAAAAGCCTTACTAATCCAATAAGCTTTTATTTACAAAAAGTGTTTAAAAAACATCATGAAACTGTTTGTATAACGCATTTTTAAAAGAATATATAAGTCGCTGATATAGCTATAGTTTTTCTTGTATTTAGTGTTGTATTAATTTAATAAAATTATTGTAATAAAATAATAGTTATGTAATAGTAATAGAAACGGATAATATTTTTAATAATCACTCTCCCATTCGCCTTTTCCTCGAATAGACCATTTAAATTTTAATCGTGGAACATAAATCCACATTTCACAGATATAACTTTTCCATTCTGAACACTTTTGGATGAGTTCCTTGCCTTTTCACTATAAATATTTTCATGTTTAGTAATACCTCTTTGCAAATTTTAAAATTAATGTACAATTGTACAGTTGTGTTCAATTTTGTAATTTCATAAAATTTATATAGCAAACTGTTTTTATTAATTTAATTTATTTTTGACCCTATTAATTTGTGGCACTTAAAAGTTTAATAAATAACTACGTATATTTTGTTACATGTAATATTTATAAGAAAATAATAATTAATGATGAGAACGAAGCTCTATGAAAATTGTATTATTCAATTTTATAGCGCTTTAAAGATTTCGACGGCTCCAATTCGAAAAGACTTATTTTCTGTGTATAAGCGTAAGGTTCTTTTTGAATTGGAGCCGCCAATTTTTTAATTTAGTTTTTGTTTTTCAAAATAATTTGGTACCCTACATCAAAAATAAAACAAAAGAAATGAAACTTGATCAGAACGTATCAAAATTTAAATTTACATTTTTTGGAGGACAATGATTACATAAATCACAAGAATATCAATATTTTTTCGTGTTATTTATCTTTCATAGAACTCATATTTATATAAATTATTATGGTAAATTAAGGAAAAATTATTAATAATCTTAATTCACGATAATAAAACTAAATTTGATTTTCTTTCAAGTTCTATATTATTTTAAAAATATAGCTTAATCCAAATGCAAAAAGTTCACCTCAAACAATAAGATTAAGGAAATATATATCATAATGATCAATATATTTCATTGATATATACATAGTATATATGGCAGTAAGATACCATACAGAGTTGTAATTTAACTTACCCGTTTTAAAAATAAAACCATGTACATTTTTTATTATAAAATTTATAATCTATATAAATTTTTATTTTATTTTTACATAAATCTATTTAAAAGTTAATATGATACTCAATCAGAATATATTACAAAAGTTAATTACAAATTTGCAAAATAACATTAGCATAAAATCTAGTGCTTTCATAAAAATGCAAAATCTATCTTCAGGGATCTTAATAGCGTAAATTTTTTAATTTTATTTATATTTTTTGAATAATTAAAATATTTTGTAAGAATCAATAGTTACTTAATTTTTAAATTATTTTAAATATTTTAATTTAGGCTGTACTCATGATCACCATTTACGCCTTATAGTGATTAGTTGTACACTTTCATTTTAAAGTCCATCGCATAAGTGTCACAATTTGGTTCACAATTAACATAATCGTAATATAAAAAGTTCTAAGAAAATATAGATTTTTAATTATTACATTAAGCAGACCCCTACGCAAGTTAAAAAGGAATCTACAAAAATGAAATCCCAATGAATACTCCATTCCAAGGTGAACTTATCACACGCGGATCACTCAGTTCTTTTGTCATCAATAATGAACGCATTTACTTTAGCACCCTCATAAAAGAATGCTTTTATCAATTAAACACTCGTAATAAATGAAATAAAATTTGTGTTTGTAACAGAAAACAAAATATATCTAGAAAAATTTAATTAGAAAAATCTAATTAGGATAAACTCAACGACAACACATGATTAGAATAAAATTATCGATTGACAAAGATCTTTCTTTCACGCTTGTAAAATTTACGCGCATTGACTCAATAAAACGTAGAACAATCAGGTGTAGCATTGTCCATTTGGCAACTGTTATAACAATGGTCAACCAGAAAAGTGGTTAACTTATGAGTAAATATGGTCACCTAGAGTCATGAGCTTGCAAATGATTCGGCGCATCAGCGAATGTGAATTTAAGCTTGTACGCCTCGGCTACCAAAATGTTGATTTCCGAGTCTGTCCAATTTTGTGTCGGCAGGTTTTGTAGCATTAACATCAGTCCCTTAAATAAATAAATATTTGTTATAAAATTGATTCGCAGTATACATTTTTAATACGATGTAAAATAGTTATTAATATCTATACGACTTTTCCATAAAATTAAATTACTTACTTGAAAGTCAGGCTGAAGAAGTAAATGTCTTCTCCAACGCAAGAGGAAAGCTGCACAAACATATAGTTGAAAAGAGGCAAAACGATCTGACTCGGCCAAATACGTATCCCACAAGCGAATTGTACAATGTAATGGAATTTCTCTTGTAAGTAAATTATTCATCCATCGAAAGGAAAATTGAAGATAATCTACGCCATGCTGATGTAAATGTTGATGTAATGGTGCTATACAGATAAAAATGTTACTTTAAAAATAAAGTTGATGTACATAAAACGATAAACTAAAAAACTTTTTAAATAAAGTAAATAGTAATATCTGTATAAATTATTTTGTTTTTTATTAATTAGTAATGTTTTAAAAGAATATTATATTCTATTTTGTTAAAATATATTATTTTCTGAAAAAATAAATTGAATTACCATCAATTCTCTGTATAAGTTCCTTCAATTGGTTAACCTTGTGCTGTATTCCTAATTGCGCAAAAATGTAATTATCTTGAATACCGTCAAGAAACTTGGACAAGCACCAGAAACTATCTGCCTCTATGATATCACGCTGTTCTTTTGGTAAAGATGCTACGTCGTAGTTTTCGATGTCTTGCCATGCCGAAACTGGCACAGCTTCTTGAAGAAACACCAAAAAGAATGGTGTTACTAGGTCATTCATACCCTAAAATTATTGAAATATTTTTGAAATATAATTAAAATTGTTAATATTTATTCCCAATAAATTTAATATTAACAAGACTACTAGTATTACAAGATTGATTATATGTAAATGTAATTAATAGACTACAATCCTTAATAATTAAAAAATAATAGTGCAGTTATTTTTTAATATTTGTAAAATTATATTTATTTAATTGTATAAAATAGTAAAGTACGTAACACTGATAAGGTAAAAAGGTTTTTGAATTGAATTTTATTTAAAGAAAACAGCAAAATTAAAGTTGAATCAATAAATTTTGTATGAAGAAAATTTGAGCGAACCAAATAAAATTCTTACCTGAACATATCCAGATGCTGGATGTCGAATAGCCCAAATGTACAAAATCCTCTCAAAAATCATCTGAACAGTTGATTGTTGAAAGAGAGATATAAGTGGTGACATTCTAGGAATATCAATATGAATTTGTCGATATGTATCTTGAAATCCTTCATCTCTTTCTGTATCATAGTACTGTTTTACTAAATTCCAATAATCTAAACGTTTTCGCTCTAGCACATGTTGTCTGCGCTCTAAATTTGCTGGAAGATATTCCTAAAGCATAAGGCAATAAATAAGCTTTTGAATAAATAGTAGATTTATAATAAACATTGAAGATCTTAATTACTTACAGATAATAACCTCCATGTAACAGAGCGTAACCTTGCAGGAACACCAGACCATGATAGTTGCCTCAACTCGTCCAAATTAAGTAAAGAACTTTCTAAATGTACTTGAAATTTGTCAATTTTACTTTCTCCATCTGAAAGATAAGTGTGAATGAAAATTTCATTTGTGTATTAGTATTTTACAAATTTTATTGATTATAGTATTATCAGAATAAAAAGTCAAATAATACGGACAATATACATACATATTTCATAGTTTGAATATTTTGATAAATAATCACCTTGTTCTTTAGAGGGAACAAAAAATTTAGCACTGGAATTTGGTTGCCTTAAGGGCTGTGGCCTGCCTGGAAATTGTGTGTGACGCTGATAATGAACTCCAGACTTTGATTCAAGATCATTCACTGGCTGTGAATGAGAATCACTTTTTGAGGCACTCGCATTTAAATTGGCATTTCTTAAGTGTAGAGGTTGGACAGCTAATCGTTGCAGAGCCTCTGTTTTCTTTTCTTCAGAAATGGTCTCCTGTCGATTACTTTCTTTGTTATTGGTCTGTGGTAATGAACCTGTTGTACTTGATCGATGGTGGTTTATAACACTGAGAGCTGCTGAGTGACTGACTCTTTTAGATATTTTTACATCTGAAACTAAACAAAATTCATCATCTCCAGAATCCCAGGCATCATCAACACTTTCTTGAAAATCTTGAAAAGATGTTGGTCCACCACTTCCAGCTCCAGTACTTCCAGAACCACCCAAGGAATTACTGATTGAACCACTTCTTTCTTGTCTAGAATCTTGCTTCAAACTAGGTCTGAAAGTTGTTATTTGTGTAAATATTAATTAATAACCAATAAATAAATCTCTATATAATATATACAATATTGGATTAAAGTTTAATTATAAATACCTTCCAGGAACTGCTCGAGAATTCTTTTTCCAAAATGACTGATAACCTTGATGTACCTGATGATGACGGCTTTGATTCTCCATATTCATTGAATAACCGCCTTAAGCGACGGCCATTGATCTCACAATGAAGTTGATTTGGACGTATTCATTTTGATAATAAATTACATGAAAATTGATTCCTGCATACCTGTTTAAACAAATCATAAATAATTAAATATTAATATATTATACATACAGCACTATTAAAAATATTTAAAAATATTAAATTATATTTTTGATACATTAACTGCTTCTGGAGTAGATATGTACTGTTATGAATAAATTTATAAAATACTAAAATAAAAAATAAAAAAATCTATTTTGTTATTTAAAATTAGGTAAGAAAGATATCCATTTATCTTGTAGCACCTAATCTACTGAGTGTAACGCTTACTTAAAAAATAGGCATCAACGTTAGCTGTTAAAGGAATTCAACTAGACATGTAATTTTCTAGCCTTACATTTGTTATGTAACAATACTATTGTTTCTTCAATAGACCAATCGGAGAATAGCCAGTAAAAAAAGAATAAATAATGAAAATTGATTTTTTATATAGGTATAGTGTATCAAGTTTAACACTATAACAAGGATGTTTATAACCTTAATCAAGAAATTTATAATCAGGAAACCAAAGACAAAAAAAATAGACAAACAATATTTTATAAACACTTTTATAAATTTATACCAAGATTCAAAACTAATCCAAACTTCATAATACCTTGAATTTCGATATCAATCTATAAAAATATTGATGGACCATACACGCAAAGAGACACTAAAAAAATCATTCAAGACATGCCACATCACACGACCTCTCAAAAAAAAAACACATTTTCAAAAGTGCCATCCAAAGCCACATCAAAATCCCCGTACAATCAGCGTTCAAAAAATCCAGCCTCCTCAACATAACCGTACAGCGATTGTAAAAAAGAACATCACAAGAGCACCACGACACTGTTGCTCGAGAGCCAACTCACAGCAGCGAGATCAACTCAGCCAGCTCCGTCGCAGGCAAAACAAACATTCCCACAGGTATACAAAGTCAACCTCGCGATCGCGACAAAAAAAGACAATACGTCTACGCACTGGAGGCAGCCACGGCCGCCGTGACATACAAGAACAGACACACTCCAGACGGAGCCAGAGAGGTTAGATTGACACGACAACGCGCCGACTGCAGTCTCGAAATTGCCACACTGCGCCTCAACCTTAAAGTAACAACGATCGTTTGTTTATACGCGTGGTAAAAGTCGGGCGCTCAAAAGACGAGCCTGCGCTGCTGCTATATACCTCTGGATCTCGTAACTTGCAGACGTCCTCCTGGGAGATGCTGCACTATGTTAGGACGTTGCCGATGACGCCTGCGTATGCCTAGACTCTCGAGGCGTGTATATGTTATTGTTGTGTACGTGCAGCTCTGCTGGCCAGCTATCAGCCTGGCCTGAGTATCAGCAGCGCTTGGACACTGTGTACACAGGCTGATGTATATGCATGCTGTATCTATATCGCGTGACGTGAGACGTGTGTATATATGTATATAGCTTAGAGTGCTTGTGCATATATACGTCGGCGACACACACGGCGCTCGGAGAAATTGCGGACTGCGCGGCTAGAGAGCAGTAGCTGACTGCTGGCAGTCGGTTTGGCGAGAGCGGTGTTGCCAAATAATATGTTGCCGCGGACGGATTATTGTCTTTTTTCAGAGAGGTCGCTTGAATTTTTAATTTCTGCGCGCTTGGATGATGTAGGTATGTATGTATAGGGATATATGTGCTGTTTTTGTTTTTATTAGTGTGGGGAAGGAAAGTTTGAGACTGTTGGGATGTATTTTAATTTTGTAAAAGTTGAATGTACGTATTTGTATCAATAGCTATTGTTTACTTTGAAGGGGAGTATTAAGTAATTATAATAAATGATGTTGGAGCACTTATCCATATGAAGTACCCTTATTCTTACTTAGTATTGACAATATATATCTAATCTTAAATAGGGATAAAAATGTAGATAAAATTAAATTAAATGGATTAGAAAAAGAAAATGAAGAAGATATGGACGGAAATCTATTGTCGAGTCTATTTGAAAATATAAGACGAAATTGAATTTCAATTATAAATAACGTTAAAATCTTGGAATTTCCAATTGCGGAAACAGATTTTTTTAATCAATTTTGAAAAAAATTAATGTTACCTTTAATTTTTATTTGACAACAGATAGCAACTTTTCGAGTCATGAAAACATTAAATTCATATTATTGTTCAATAATTGAATAATTAACAAGATTTTTTAATATCTATAAATTTAGATTAGACATTATTAATTTTAAACGAATATAAAATGATGAACATTGGTTTAACTTGCCTTTTAATTTGTGATTCTATCTATATTTTCAGATTAAATTATTTTTCATAAATTTTTTATTTTATTTTAATTCTTTCTTTTTTAAAATTTGTCATTCAAATTTATTTTTATAATTACAGAATTTTTATTTATATTTTCATTTTCTTAAATTTTTTATATAAAATACCAATGTTGGCTTCATGTTATGCTCATTAAAAATTCTTTCAAAGCTTTGCATAAAATCTCTGCTCAAACCTATTCAGTACGATATTTTTGCTCGCGCACTTTGAATTAACTGCGATGAAATGAAATTTTTTATATTATATAAATTTTTTATATTGTTATGAAAAAAATTCAACTGTTTATTACAGAATTAAAAATTCACTTTCCAGAAGTGCGCGATAGGACAGCAAAATGTTAGTCTTGACACACACTTAAAACGCTCAACCGCTTTTACACATAAATTATATGCACCAACAAATGTTGTTATAACTTTTACACTAGTGAAAAAGTTACATAAATACATTTAAAAAATGACGTTAGTTTATTACGCAATGGAGTAATTCACATGTTGTCGTGAATCCGCGTGCGAAAGTA
>JAPYZA010005261.1:0-23997 GCA_030522685.1 Eupelmus azureus
GAGAAAAGCGAGTGGTTTGGATTAGAATATAATGACTGTGCTGTTGGTAATTATTTTCTTTTTGGAAGATTGAGTTCTTGATATTTTAGATTGTCTTATTCACAGTGGAGTTAAATTGTTATATAAACTAATTAACGATCTTCTGTTTAGTATGCTTTGGTTGTCTTACCCAACCTAGATGTGATCTACTTAGAACAATATAAACGCAACAAAATCATCTTTCAATCAAATCCATCACACAGTAATGACCAGCAATTAAGATATCACGCAAAACGAACAACACATACGCCAAACTCTCCGCAAAAAAGGTATCTCGTAGTTCCAATTACAACCAGCCCCAATCGCTTAAAAACTCTTCACGCCTCTCAATCCCTCATTATGAATTCGCGCGTTGTCACTCCGGCTCCACTAGCGCCGAAACTTCGTCCCTCGCGAATTAAGGCTCCCGACAAGGCTCGCTGGCCCCATTGTGCTCGCACCCTCCCCAGGCTCATCCGGCGCGCTCGCGCATACATCCGAGGAGCTCATCTCTTCGAAATGATAAGCCGAAAGCGAAGAGGGCGACCCTCGACTCGCACGTGCGTGCCTCCCATAAATTATTAAAATACGGCCGGTCCACTGCGCTACGCGACAGGATTTTTTTTTGGAATAAGGGCTCTACTCGAGTTTTTATAAGTCGTCGACGCTTCTAAGGAGAGAATAAATTTTGAGGTATTGGATGTGCTCTGAGGTTTTAATCAATGAATTTAATAAATAATAAAATTAAAGATAAAATCCAATCAAGAAAAAATATTCTCTCACAACAACAATCCCAAATCCCCACACATTTCAAACACGTCAACACCTACACCAGCACCCTCGCACCTCATTAGTAACCCTCAAACAGCCCTCGAAACGTTTTGACATCCGACCTCCCCGCATCGGCTTTCTTCGCTCGCGCGCGCCTTTCTAATTGCATTTTCCAGCCGCCTCGGAAAATAGAGAAAAAGCAGCCGCCCCCGCGCCAAGCCGGCACGGATCGCGGCCCGGAAAAGAGGAAAAATCGCAAATTTCCGTCGCGTCATCCAATTTTCCCTCGCACATCCATTCGCGCTGTTGCGCGATTCGCGGCCAATATTTCACCTTCGCGCGCGCGGTATGCAGCCCGCGCGCGCGCGCCAGCCTCCCGAAGCGTGTGACGTTTCTCGTCAGAGCCGTACACCGACTCATCCACTTACACGCGTTGGGCTGGGGGATCCGCGCTCCGAGGCAGGAATATATATTCGAAGCCGAGCGAGCTACGGGGGAGCGAGTTTTCGAAGGAATGCGTGGGTGAGGAGATGGGTTTTTCGGTTATTTTCTTTATTGATTCGAGGGCTCCGGAGCTTGCTGGAATGTTTGCGCGCGTCTATGTGTTTGGCTGATGTGTGTCTGGGAATATGGTTGCTTGGATAATGTTAGCTTCGAGAGGTTTTTAACGGCGAAATCTTTAAGGATTATTCACGTTTTTGTGTATTAAAAGTGTAGGTGGTATATGAGAGCGTTGTCATTTTCTTTATTTATCAACGTTCAAGTGACAATTACTCGTTATATTAAAAATTTATTACAATTAGGACAATGCGAAGACAAAGTTTCAAAAGTTCCGCGAATGACAGGTTATCATTAAAACCAAGCCCATTATTACTTCCAGCCTAACAATCGTAGCGTTTCAAGTAAACCGTACACCCGCCAAGTAGCATAGAAGCAGCCTCGTACAGTCAAAATTTTTCTCTCGCGCCTTTCATCGCACCTCTCAATTATCCCCTCCACGTGCCAGCAATCACAATGTACTCGCGCTCGCGTGAACTCGCCGCCAAGTTCATCTCCCGGGGAAATAAAAGCGCCACGAACTTTCTCCGCGAAGAGGCACTTGTACGCAAAAAAGGCAGGCAGGAAAGAAACGAGCGCAAAAAAAGAGCGAGAGGGTAGAAGCAGCAAGCGAGAAAGAGCAAGCTTCGGAGGAAGAGTAGGAGGAGGAGGATGAAGAAGAGCTCTCAACTAATTGCCCCTCGAGCGTGCAGCCTCTTGTTAGGCCACTCGCTGCGCACCTTGCTAGATTCTTCTTCATCGTCGTCGCGCAGCTCTCTCCTCAAAGGGGCTAATATACGCGCGCCCCGACACGTATCACAAGCGCGTGCGCGCGAGCACCCCCCCCCCCCCCAAGTCTTTTAACTCGAAATGGAGAAAGTTTTCCCAGTCGGAGCAAGAATTCGATCCCTTTGATCGAGAAAGAGAGAAAGGCGCGCGCTCAGCTTGACGCGAGCGATTACGCCTTCGGGAAGTTTGAAACTTTGTTGTATATACGTAGGTGTAGGTGGGAGGAAGCTGCGAGAAGGAAAGGAGCATCAAAAGAAAGGAATGCGCTTTTAAAGCCCTTCGCTTCCGGACGCCCGGGAAATTGTCTCTATGCATTAACTGCGCCGCGCTCTCAACATTTAATTAAAGACACCCCCCTCCTGTTCAAGTTCCAATTTCATTCAGTGCTACTGTGTAATTGCGACTGCGGCGCATTTATACGCCTCGCGGAACGCGCGCTCTGTCTGCGCAGCTTGTTGTTTGCCGATCGGAAAGCACAAAGGATGTGACGGTCGATCAACTCATGCCCATTTGACGCTAGCTCGCTTCTTTGTGCGTCTTATCGACTGTTTATTACGAGCGCGCAAGATCTTTGTCTTGTTCTCTCCATCTCCAGCTCTCGCGATTGGCTGTCGGTGAAAACGCGAGGCATTCGCCGTGCGCTAGCTTTCAGTGCGTGCTTGATTGGTTTCGAAGAGCTTGTTAACGGCGTGATTGCGTGAAGATTCGAGATGCCGTCGTCGCGTTAACGCCCGAGGAAAATTCCTTATCGATTTTATGATTCTGATTTTATTTTTCTGAACAGTCACCTCATTATTAAAACAGGTCTAACTAATGTAAAACAAATTGCTCCGAGAAAGCGATTCTTCTCACCAGATTACAAGAGCCCACAGAGCTCATCCGAAACCGCCTCTCCGAAACTTCCTCCCAGAGTACCCGCAGCCGACCAAATATCTCGTACCTCATCCAACACCCTGCGTTCTTGCCAACGCAAAGCCCATCAGAGGACTATCCGCCGGGAGCAGAGACAATCGTAGGAAGCGGAACGCAATCGCGCGCAGGATATCGAGGCGTTAAGAACGAAATGACGCGCGTATATAGGCTCTCTCTCTCTCCATCGCGCGGACCTTGAGCGCCGACCGCAACTCTGCGCCCCTCGCGGAACGAAGCAATTACCTGCTGATTGGAGGAGCGCGCGTTAGCCCGGTCCATCGCGCCTGCCAATCTCTCTAGCATCCCTTCGACTCTCTCTCTCTCTCTCTCTCTCTCTCTCTCTCTCTCTCTCCTCTGTCTCTCTAGCTCCCTTCTACTCCACAAGACCGACGGAACGTCGATTGCCACGGCCGTCTGTCCGAAGGCTCCAGTAGGAGCCTTGATGACAATCAGTCCCGGGATTGAGAGCGATTGAATGATTCTACTTGGGTTTAGAGGCGAGTTGGCCGGAGCTTCGGATTTAGCTCATCGATTCCGAGGCCTGAAGTGCGCGAGGGAAGGTAGATGACGGCTGAGTGAATTCGAACTAGCGATAAATTATAGTAATCCCAGCTCATAAACGTACGCTATACCATCGAAGAAATCTATTCTTAGAACGCAACAAGCCATGATTACTCCAGGCATAATTGCACCCGTAAACCGCTCAACTTTCGGCGTTAACTCCTCCGGAATATATCCCCTTAGCTGCAGCGATGGCGCCGCAACACTCGCACACTACATCTCCGCGCGCGCGGTTCAGCTAATTCTCCGCGTTTATTGCGAATATCGCGCGCAAGAAGGTATATACAGGGGGCCTCGACCACAATGATTTATCTCCGCTCGCGGTCCGGCCTTATTATAGGCGAAGTTGCCCGACGAGCCCCCACGCGCGCGGCCGTGTGTATATCGAGGCGGGCGATTGATCGATGCGAGCGGTATGTCACGTATATACTCTTAAAGGCGGCTGACCTAAATTATTGCACCGGGAAATTAGAGACGCGAGGCCGGCCGATGTATTAAATTCATTTGGCTCTTGGGGGGCGTTTAATTAAATTTTCTTTATGCCGCCCAGGCTGGGCTTCGCGTAATTATGAAAGTAGCGCCCGTATATAAAGTGTACATGAAAATTAGGAACATGTGTATTGTGCGTCAGTATGAATGATAAAATATTTTTACGTGGGTCAGCGTTAATTAAAGACTTGTATACTTTGTAGGTCGGTTGAAACTGATTTTAGTACGTTACGTCTGTGTGTAAATAGACTAACTATTGTACGTTGCTTAAAATATTTTTTCGTAAAAGAAATATTTTAGAAAAAAAAATCCTCGCTTCGAATTCCGAATTTTCCCAAAAGACGTAAAAGTCCCATATCGAAGCCTTTATCGTTGCGAAATCAAATTCCCCGCGATTCGGCCTCCCGCCCTCAAACATCTCTATACCCCAGCGCAGAAAACAAAAACAGAAATATCAGGAAAATCCCTGTACTCTAAAAAAAAAAAACAACAACGCGCGCACTCCCGTGTTTTTTAACGCGGCGCGTAAACGCGCGTTTTTACAGCTCCTCGCTCTAGCGCGCTCGCGCCGAGCTTTTATAAAAACATCTAAAACTTTTATTAGCTCGCTTTCCGACTTCGTTCTGGATTCAGCTCGCGATAGCCAGGAAATAACGGCGCGAGCGCGTTATTGTTTTTCCCCTGTGGCGCGCGCGCGTGCGCCTTTTTATACGCAGTGCCGAGGCCACGAAAATGCATTATCCAGGATAAAGTCGCCGGGCGTAGACTGCCGCTTTTGCCGTGCTATACTGGCTGGAGGAACTACTGCTAAACGAACGATGTTAACTCCTCGGAGCTCGTAAATAGGGCCCGTTCGGGGAGGGTTTAAGGCCAGCGGTATACGGTATGGTAACGATCCGCTGGGATGCAGATGTAAGTCGATGCCCCGAGGTGTGGAAAATTGGTTGCAAAGTGATACGGATGTGTTGCAGATGTGAATAGAACGATGATGACGTGTCTATATTTTTTTTTCTTACCTTTGATAGAAACATTAATTCGTCTAATGACGACCCCAGTCAAAATACAAAGCGAGCTACATAATTTAGAAATAACCCTCCCTCATTCGTAACAATCACACTCGATATTCATCGTTATCGCTAACGATCTCCCAATCCCCTCGCACAATCCATAATACTCTTGACCTACTATATTTTCTTCCTCAAAGACACGCATTACCCCAAGCAGCGCGGCGCATCCCTCTAATCGTCAAAGCATAAGCAGCGTAATTACCTATAAACAGGCTCCACAATCCAGCTCCTTCCGCGACCTACCAAATCCCTTCATCAGACCAGGCGCACTGGCGTCTCGCGGCATTACCAATAATCAGTCCGCTGTATCTCGTGTCTTCCTCGCCTAAATATACATCCCCGAGTCGAGTATCCGCGCTCACGAATACGATCACGATTACGGCGCCGCAATAATATAGAGCATCCCCCAGTCCTGGCGCACATAATTATTTCCTCGCTATATACGCCGCGCGCGTCCGCGAGGTAATGAGGTCGAGGTGAGCGCTCGTAAAAATCCGCCAATAACGAAGTAGGGAAACTAGCGGCAGCCAGCCACGGCTCAGGGCTAATAACCCAGGCGTAATCCCCCAATAATGAGGCCTTCCCTGAGCTGTTACGGGCCGCCGCGGTGAGCTCCCTTTATCGACTATAGAATGTAAATCGGCCGCCCCCTCAACTATGTGCGCTTTGATCCCGCGGCGGCTCGTTCGGCCATTGTGCCCCGGCTAATTGATGAGAAAAAATATCGCTAAGTGAGCCGAAGGAGGATCGAATCTCTAGCTCGAAGTCCGAGGAGTGCGCACCTGCTTTGATGCCGGATAGAGCTGAAGATGTAACAATGCGATGATGCATAATGAGGTTATCTGCGAGGGTAGGGCGAATCGGATTCAGTGCTGATAAGGAGTCTTATTAAATATTTCCATAGCAGAGGATTTGAATAGGATAAATAGTTTGGCTTGAGTTATATAATGAATCTTTGATTAGATTGAAATTATTCGACGAGCGGATTGAAGAAAAATTTAGTCAAATAACGTATTTTGCGAGGCGAGCTTTAATTTTTAATTAGGCTGCCTTATTACCAATATAATTATGACATCTGCGGTTAAACCTTAGCTAGAGCCTAGTCCGAACCTACCTAAATTCGAAGAGTGAAACCTATACCTAATTAACATTCTACTATCGAGCTCGTCTCTTACCACTCCGAAAACTTTTCATCCACCAGCTTCTCGAAAGTCCGTTTTCCAAATCCACGTGCCAGCTTACACGCGTAAACCGAAACCTACCCCCGCCGTGGGTTCGTCGTATTAAAGCACTCGTAAAAGGAGGGCTCGAAATAGGGCCGAAAAACACAAGCCACGCGGCTCAAACAGCATTTCCCCTATTTAAATTCGACAAGCATCTCAAATTCAGCTTTGGGAAAATCAATAGCCATCCCTCGCGTCAAAAGCTCGCGTTTCCAATCCAATTGGATGGGAAGAAAAAAAAGCGCTCACGAGCCCCGAGTCAAAGCGAGCGCTTAATTACGCGTAATCCAATGACCAAAGGCCGTATTTTGCAGCAGCGGCAGCGATACGCGCCCGCGCGCTCTCGCACGTCCGATTGATATAATGCAGCTCTCGCACAAAGGCCTTTAGGGATGACTTACAGCCCCGTGTGTGCGCGCAGCCTGTAATGAGGGGGGATAGCGCGGGCAGGCGTACCGAGAGCGCTGAAAGCGAGAACATGTCGCTCTCTCGCTCTATGTGTGTGTGAGCATGTGCGCGTGTGTGCGTGAAGGGCTGATAATTTTGGCTTGCTGGTTGGCCGGGGCCGATTTCAAAGGCTTTGAGAGATGCAGTGGTATTTCGATTGAAGAGATTTTTCGGGATTAGTGTTACTACAGTAATTACTCGTCTGTCTTCTGTGGCCACCGATACGCCAGAGAGCCGATAGAATATCCACGCGTCAAAATAGAAAGCCGGTATCGCGATACTGACCCTTGCAATTCTCCAAATGAGTATGGTCACCTTCCAGTCGATCTCAACGACACGCCAAAACCTTCCAGCTCGAAAAACCTAATCGGCTCAGCGAGCTCGACTCTCGCGTGTGCACCCTGTATACACGGCCTGCATCGGAATTCGCGTGACCGAGCCGTGTTCTCTGCGCGTCTTTGTGTAGGTGGGTAGGTGTGTACACGAGCCGTGTGGCACGCGCGCGCCGCTCGGCATTTGCATCGATGACGCGCGAATATAATAAACTCGCGCGAGCTCGCCGGGCTTGTGAGCACACGCTGACCACCTGTTGCCAGGAGGCATTTATATTTTAGATGCCGAGCTAACCGCGGGAAAGGATTCGCAGAGAGAAGAATATGCGCTTTTAGCGGAAGGACGTCCTGTTTGTTTGACTAGAGGGCGGGTTTGGTTGGAGCTGTGTGGTGGAAGTGGTTGTTAGGTGTTGGAAGTGTGCAGGAGGTTGGGTTATTGTGGCGATGGCGAGTAATGACGCGAGAAGAATCGAAGAATGTATAAGAAGGTTGGTTGGGAATGTTGGTCTTATTTTAGTGAAATTACAAAGAGCCGAGGTATTTTATTCATGAGACGGCGCTTCAGGAAGAAACGCTGAAATTCCCTGTAACCCGGCGCGACTTACGTGAATTTATTCCGCACATGTATTATTCAGCAGCGGCTGGCTTTCATTGTAAAATATCCCAGTAGTATTTTCGCGATATTACACGTCCTCGTTACGCGATCCCCTTTAGCCCCGGCGGCCGCGCATCCGCCGAGCATAAATAGCAATTATTTTACTCGTAACTTCTCACCCGCGCTCCCTTAAACTAAGCAGAAGAAAAAAAGATGTAGCTTCCTTTTTACCTCGGCACATAACATAAATTGCACTTTCTTCCTCTGTTCTCAGGGTGCGTCATCCAGCCTGGTGGTAAAATACGCGGACACCGAAAAAGAGAGACAACTAAGACGCATGCAGCAAATGGCCGGGAACATGAGCCTCATTAACCCCTTCGTCTTCAATCAGTTCGGTCCTTATGGCGCTTACGCTCAGGTGAGTATCCGTCTGTGTGTATATACACGCGCGTAGTAGCTACTGCTTGTTAGCCGCTCGCGCGTGAGATGCCGGTGTCCCCTTACGAGGCGCGCGAGCTGCTTTGTTTGTCGTAAGGACAAACGATGCGCCGACAAGCGACGACAATGGAAAGAGCTGCTGCGCGCGAGCTGCTTCGCGTCCTCTTGTTATTTTACTTTTTACGGCAAGAAGTGCACCGCCTGCTTTTTCTCCTTTTGCTGCTTTCGTTTCAACGATGGTTTTGGCAATAAGACCGCTGAAATTTTTTTTGCCCGTGATGTTATTTCAAATTCCAAAACTGCTTCGTGGGATGTTTTTGATGATATAGTTTCGGGAATTAAGTTAATTAAATATCCAGTAGCTCTTTCCATTTATGCTTCATAATTTTAAAATCTTTTTGAAAATTTTCATTTAATAGATTGCGCGTCTGCAAACGTAGAATTTCAATCCATTATCATCTTCTACGAAAAGAAAAAAAAATTACATAATCGCACATTTAAACATAAACAATCCCTCAATTATTTCATTCAATATCTAACTATGTCCATTTCAATCTCTAAACTTGCAGCAGCAGGCGCTGATGGCGGCCGCGACGGCCCAGGGAACGTACATCGGGCCGATGACGGCCCTAGCCGGACAGCTGCCCCACGCGGCGCTCAACGGCATGCCGAATACGGTCGTGCCACCCACTTCTGGTACATACAACTACATTACCTTCATATGTCCCTGATCACTATTCCCTTTCTCAGATAAGAGAATATTTACCATATTCCTATTAATAGATGGACTTCGGTGCTTTAGACTTGCGAAAGAGACGAGATAAAACTTAAAAAAAAATCTTTGAAACAATCAAGTTTGAAAAATCGTTTCTATTTAATGCATTATTCGTAAAGCTCGCTCCGGCAAACAGAAGCTTTTCGTTAATTACACTCGCGCTAGCGTGTTTTACGGAAGATATAATTCATTAAGCATTTACAGATAAAACAACTTAATGCATTTCGAAAAGAGCATAGCGGGCTGGGCGCGTAACGTTGTTTATGCGAAAACCATATACGGATGAATTTTCTGTATAAAGTTTACTCGACCCATAAACGTTTTAAAACGCAACAATAATACTCTCCTTCCCCTTTCTCCCCCGCTCTCTGTCTCTCTCGTAAGCACAGCGCCCAGAGTCGTAAAAAGCGCTTTTCGTGCCGGCGCTAATGGCGCAGAAAGTTATAAAACGTCGCGGAGAGAGACAGAGAGAAAGCCGACCAACGCAGAGCCGGAATTCGATTCGTCGCCCGCGCGCTCTCGCTACTCCCTTTCTCGAGGATTTTGTCGATTTGCTATCGAAATAGCTCACCGAGTGTGTATACGCACGGATAAAAAAAAACACAACGCAGCTGCGGAAGCGCTGTTTTAACGGCTCGCTGTTTGGAAAAACAAAGGCCGGATGATGATGAAGAAGCGACGGGGGTGCGTATATCGGATTTTTCAATAGGAGGAGATAACGCGCTTTTTATAAGGTAATAATATTTTATGCTCGCGCTAGATTATTGCGGGTTTCGTTGTTGTGTTTGCGGACGGTTTAGAGCGCGATTAGCGAGATGCGTGTGCAGCTCGGAGAGTCTGGGGAACATCAAAGGAGAGTTGAGAGCTCTTGATGTTTGAAAACTGTTTTCTGTTAATTTACTTTTTTCAGATCTATCTTCTGATGAGTTTTTGTAAAGCAATATTTTTTCAAAGTTAATTAAAGTTGTCTATAGATACGGTAAAAGAAGTCTTAAAATAATCAGTAGAAATGGGTCACGTTGCGTTAGACGGCAGAAGCTTACGTACATTTTTCCACTCTTTTTGCGTTTTTTAACGTTTATAAAATTGAAAAAGAACTCTGCCACAACATATTTAACTTGAATTTATAAAAAAATAATAATTTAAAAATAATAACTTCTTCACAACCTTAATAACCGCAAATGAAAATAAACAAGTCCAAACAAAACAAAATGCCCAGTACCGTCCGAATAACCTGTATCATCATACCGACAACTGTAAATAATGTCTGTAATTATCATTGTGTCCACTTTAACAATAGACTTGATTTTAGGTACCGGCACCTGCCAACCAGTGAACGGAGCGCTGCCGTCGCTGCCCTCGCCGACGATGCCCAACTTCAACATGGCCGCGCAGACGCCCAACGGCCAGCCCTCGGGAACCGACCCGAGCGTCTACACGAACGGCATACCTCAGACGTTTGCGGGACGTGAGTATAAAGCGCCTAATTGGCACGGGGGAGCCCTAAGGCCCCCCACCCCTGGCTCCCTTTGACGACTCCACGCTCTCTTAACTACTCAATGTATTCTAATTTTGTAACGAAGCGAAATTTCTTAAAAACAGTTGAGTAAAGAAACTCAGTGTACGTATAGAACTCGTTTCAACTGCAACAATCTAAAAATGCATAATTTACCATAAAGTACTAATTCGAGCTAGAGTCATATGCACACGCGCTTATGCAACCCGAGAGCTTGGGGCTGCGTAGAGAGCCACCCTAGGTTAAGTTCGCCCCCACTGGATAAGAGCTGAGCTTACTGAAGTGTAGATGCCCTTCATCTGTCCATTCCAGCACAAGGTCTGCCCAACGGGGAGGCGGCACTGCAACACGCCGCCGCGTATCCCAGCATGCAGGCTTACCACGGCGTCGGTAAGTGTCACCTGAGTAACCAGAATAATAGTGCAGATTCACCACATTCCGATACACACGATATGTCGAAGAAAAATTACAAGCAGACCGTTACACTTTAACATCGAGTTATCTTGACATGCAGAAAATTGAAAGGGCACGCTCGCTGGCACGCTTGAGTTCTTTTGTTTTTCATCAGGAGTTCTTATTTCGTGGAGATTGATGAAAAGTCGATATTAAACTTAATTTGCCAGAGTCTTAAATTAAATTTATTAAAGCAGTTATTTAACAAAGTCTTAAACATGAATATTTATTAATATTAAACTATTTCAATTTCGAGACTGATTATATTTTGTTAATGTAAAATTATTAAGCGAGGAAACTTTATAGAAAATTAATAATTTCGAGAGAAGAAAATAGTTGATATTTAGTGAACAATACTTTGATGATACTTTGAAAATGATACTTTATTATTAAAACCCGCCTTCAATTTTCTCACTGCAGTAGAAACAGAATCATTTTTTCATTAGCATTTATTTCTACTAATACGTTTATTAAACAAATTGAGCTGTTTCGCGAGAAAAACGCCTCTTAAAAAGTTCCAATCTGTAAAAACATAAAGCATTCTTTATTAAAATAGCGCATAATGCATCGAAAAGAAAACATAAATCATGAAAAGCGAACACCCGTGACACGCGAGCCTTGCACACTTGAATTAAGCGGGCGCGCGCGTAAATGAAAAAGTAAAGCGATTGAGAGGCCACATACACACGTATACATTTTCCGCAAGAAAATTACACGCTTTGAAGCCATGGGGCTTGTTTCGCATGCAACTACTTTCATTCTGGACTTTTTTTTCATACCGCTGTACATGTATATATACATATACACAAATGGATATATCTATATATGACGTGAATTTTGCAGTATGAGTTTCTGTTTCTCTGTGATTTACATACATATAGCGCTCTGGTCATTTTATGGTTTCGAAGATAGAATTATTTTGAATGCTATCGATTTTTGTGCTGAAATAAAAAATTGTTTGGAAAGTAATATACAAAAAAAAGAAATTTTTTTAAATTTATTTCTAAAAGAATGAAAAATAAATGTAAAATTCTACAAATATACATTTTTTTTATAAAAAAATTTTAGTATTTTTATTATCTAGCTTTCCATTTTCAACTATAGTATTTTAAAACAAAAATTGATAACATTGTAAATTTGTTCTGTTCAACCTGCCTTTATTAGGCAAACGTATACGTACCATCGCTGCATGCCTTACACGTTGTACGTTATCCATTTCAATAGTTTTTATTTAATATTTATTTTACTATTTATTACTTTAATTTCTATATTCATTTTATGTACAAAATAGCATGCTAAATTTATTCAGATGAATTCTCGTCAAAGAGCAAAGAATAACGATGATATTTTCTATATTTTTGAACAATATAAAACAATAAACACCATATTTTTGTGCTTATATTGAATTATAAACAAATAATAATAAACAAATTATTACAATAAAACACTTTAAATTTTAATCAATTATAACTTAAAATAAAAAAAGTATATTTTTTTACAAAACCACTTTTTTTGAATGGACTTTTTTGAAGAACTGTATATTTCATAGAAATCCGGTCTCCAATTACAAATATTAAAATGAATAGTATAAAAGTAAAAATCCACATACAAACATAAAAAAAACTGATGCTCGTACTTTTTGTCTCCAATCATTTTTAACATTTTGCAAAGGTTATTTGTTCGAACGAAAATCGCTGCGAAATATTCGCAAAAAATACGACTTAATCGTCCATTAAAATAATAAATATCAGAGCTCCAATATCGATAAAGCTTTTAAAATTACAGTGAAAAAAATTAGCGTTTCCACGAAATTTCCACGAAAAAACACATTTATGTGTGGGTAACATTTTTGCGTTCCCAAAAGGTACACATAGAGAACGAATTGTAATGCCTCTTTATTCGCAAAATAATTAATTCCCGCGCGGAGGGAAAAAATGGGCGCGCGATTGAAAATTGCCGATGAAATGCAAACACGGATACGCGCGCGCAGGAACGTCAATCGCGAGCAATTGAGCATTGTCAAGTGGGACCAATTATTTGAAATTATTAATTATTTTTTCATTTTTGTTGAAACTTTTTTCAAATATTAAACATTGTACCTTATTAAAACTTTAATTTTCATGTACAACGTTTATTGAAATAAAATGTTTATTAAATAAATTACGTGGAAAAATTCTACGTGGAAATCCTGAAATGAAAAACACTGGCATTCCGAGGTACATAATCAACTTTTAAAAAATCAAAGCACCGCATCGACGGCCTCGTCATTCCCGTGTAATTTTCTCAAACAGCGTTAACCAGATCAATATCAAAGCTCGTCATGAAAATCATCATCGCTATACCCGTCGTTAAAAAGTGAAATCGCATCCCTCTTTTTCCACAAAAGCCGTGGCAAAAAAGCAGCCAGCTCGAACGTTCGAGCGCATAATTAATAAGCGCTCGCTCGCTCTACAGTTTCCCCTCGCGTACGTGCGACACTCGAGAGCTGCCTCGAATTCCGTAATGACTGATATCTCGTTTTAATGGCGGTCACGGCTGTTCGGCGCTTTGAAACGATATCGGATATCGACGGCTCTCTTTACCGCTGCTCTCCCTCTGTCTCTCTCTGGGGCAAAAATCAATGGCCGACACTCGCTCTCCTGCAACTATGAGGGACGAGGCAAAAAAGACGAGGTTACGCGTGATATGGTGAGACCTCTGTCAACGCTGAATTACCGCGGTACAGCTCTCTATTTCTCGATCGCGGTTTTTCTTTTTAGCTGTTCGTCGGCGCTATGCAAGCTTTTTAGAGGTTTTAAAAGCGCCGTGATGATTATGCTTTGGATAATTATTTTTAGTGTTTCTGTTGCTTTTACTCTTTTTTTCTCGCTGTTTTAAGGGGTATAAATACTGCCGTGATATATATTAAAATATAAAATTTTGTTAAGCGTCGAGGTTTTATTACTAAAACATTTTTAAACTATAATTTTTATGACTTTTCTGACGTTTGCGAAATATATAGAGTTGGGAAACGTTTTACTTATTTTATCTGTAGAATCATACATGAAACAGGGCTTATTACCTTGTCTAATTGTTACAGCCCATCCTAAAACAAGTAATTTAATGTTTCATGTAATTTTAATATCCGAAGGTTAATTTTGTGACTTTTAATCAATAAAGTTTTGAGAGCTAAAATTTTAACATCAAAACTGCGCGCTCGGTAGCCTTAACTTTATGATGAACCTTTGATAACATTATTAAAGTCCCTCTGGCCGTACACGTATACTTCATTGCAACCAAGTTCAAATTGATTATTAGTTTTTTATATGTTTTTGTAAGCGTCCGGCTAAAATTTTTAATTACTAAAAACTTTTATAAATATTTTTCGAGCATACAAATAATTCTAAATATAAGAAAAATTAAGTAACTATCGTATTGTCAATTATAAAAATTATTTATAAACTATTATATTTTATAGTTTGTTGCGTAAATTCAGAAACAGATTTGAATTTAACTATTCATTATTTAAAATGAATTTGAATTATCATCGTTAATCTTCGTTTTATCGCATATTCTGTTAACAAAATAATAATACGTTTATAAAGTTAAAATTAAAGGTATTTTAAAAATATTTAAAATTAAAAAATCTTATTAGGAGAAAATTATTTTATTGGCATTTTCCAATAATTTTCAATTCATAAAAAAACAAAATAAGGAGTTTTATTTAAGAAAATGTAGTGATATTTTTAAGAAAAAAAAAATAATAAAATAAATAATCTTAACATTACAATCGATTATTGTCGAGTTCTACAATAGAGAAAACACTAAAGCATGCCGAGAATAATAAAAGCAGAGTAGATAGTATTGGCAATCATTGTCAATGTGAGACAGACCAATGATGTATCTTGTCTATTTGTTACTGTGTCGCAGCTTATCCCGCCGTCTACGGCCAGTTTCCACAGGCCATTCCTCAACCGCTGACCACAGTAGCGCCGCAGCAAAGGGAAGGTAAGTCCAGTCACGCCGACGACAGGAGTCGTATATTACGTATTTAATATTCTTATCATTAAATATATTTATCTATATATCGTCATTATTTATATGCGTGTCTATATTAATTGTTCACTGTTTAATCGATCTCACCGCACCTATCTTAATATACATATAACATCCAGCTCCAGTCTATCTTCTACCTCTTTTAATACTTTATCATTGTTAGTTTATTTATTTATTTTTTTATGTCGCTGATTGACGTTTATACTGTACACCTCGAGACTTTTCTTCCTACCTTGGCTTTACAAGTGAAAAAAGTATTATTAATTGTAGTCATGGAAGCTTTAGTTTACCGTAATTAGATTATGATTATTATTGCTCGAAGGAAGTTGAAAATTCTTTTCGATTTCAGTCATGGATAAAATTTGTATTAAAGACAAAATATTATTCTAGAAAACAATTTAATCCATTGCAATCTAACATAGAATAATGTTTAATAAGTACGTAATCCTTCCAGTCATAATATATCGAATAGCAAGATACTGTAGCTCACATAAAATAAGAATTTCAGATTTTATTGAGAGTAAATATGAGAGTCGCCTTAAAATTAAACGACCATTTTAGCGAATGGATATTTTTATAGCTTAACAATGTTATGTCTAAGAAATATCTAATAAATAAGTACAATAATATTTATTTTAATTTATACAATAGAATTCATAAAGAAGTAAAAAAATTATTTCTTCAAATTTTATCACATTTTTGTATTTTTTACACTGTGAAAATAAAAATAATATCTTTTGTATACAATTAAAAATGGATTAAAAATCGAGCAAATAAAAAGATATAATGATTGCTCTGAAAAAACAAATCTACGTACTTGGGATACTAATTTATCGTATAAGCCCATTTATTAATCATAGCGCAATTCTGATTTAGAGTAAATTCCGCAAGAGCAAATTGTTCAGCATCATTATTGTCTCAGATTCATTCTCGATTTAAGTTTAATTGAAAATCTTTCTAATAGTTTATAATTAATTTTATCCTCATTATTGACATTATCTTTGGTATCAACTATTATTTTGAATGAACTCTCCAGTATTCTATCCAGATTAAAAATTTATTAAAGATTAATTTCACAAACATCCGATTATGTTAATGATATATTATTCAAAATAAATTTTATAACCATATTATTTATCTATAAAATTAATAAAGCAACCTATTCTGTAATTAGAAAAGCAGCATTGTTTTAAAGCCATGACTTTTGACTGCAGGTGGGCTTTCATTGCTGAACATTTGTTTGAATTCGCGCTAAACTTGAACTTATTTGCAAATAGATGTTAATTAACTTTGAATTCTGAGAAATCTTGATATTCATTTTAGTTTAATATTGAATTTGCGTTATTAAACTAGTAAAATTAAGATTTAGTTTCATTGTATTGATATTTTACACATTAAATATTACTTCATAAATTTTAACACAGCGAATTAACGTCTGTGTAATTTACGTAATTATTCATATGAATAAGTTTCATAATTATTTAAATAATTTTCTACGCTGATCAATATAGTTTATTTTTTTAAATAGTAATCTCTTTGATTATTAATGCGTATTTTAATGATCATATTTTACTGTTCATTCGTTATAAACATATCACGATAATATTAAATTCTATACAGAGTATGTACACTGTTTATTAGTAACTGCTTAAACAAAATAATAATTATTATTTAAATTAAAAATAAATTTAACTTAAATTAAATTATGTTTATTATAAAAAATAAAGCACATCAAAATTCAAAGATCTTGAAACTAAAGTTTTGAACAAGCAACACACTAACGAACAATTCTTTTAAATATGCGCAAAAAAGAACTCAATTAAAAATGTAAAACCGTCGAAAAAAAGTGAGCCTCGAAATCGGTCCAGTCGGAACTCAAAGAGAGTCGCACGCGAACTATATATGTTAAAAGCTTGCAATTAAAAAAATACGCAACAACGTCGGGGAAAAATAAAGGGAAAACGCCTGGTAGAGGCATAAAAAAACCAAGAGAAAGAAAGCGAGAGAGATAGATAGATAGATACAAAATGAGAGAGAAAGGGAGAGAAGAAAGAAGAGAGAGAAGTAAACCGTGTGCGGGGCCCCAGTCTCTTTAAAGTCGCAATAGAGGCGGTGATTTCGCAATTTCC
Source organism: Eupelmus azureus (assembly GCA_030522685.1). Lineage (NCBI taxonomy): Eukaryota > Metazoa > Arthropoda > Insecta > Hymenoptera > Eupelmidae > Eupelmus > Eupelmus azureus. The sequence continues at coordinate 17,088 of JAPYZA010005261.1, forward strand.
CGGGCGTCGAGGCTTCTCTAATTGAAAAACTAAAAGCCCGCGCGCGCCCGCTCGCGCCTAATTGCAATTAACAACTCGCCATTATTAGAATATACGATGCCTTACAATGAGATAATGCAAATAAAACGAAAGTTTTAATTACTTTGCCGCCGCCGACCCCAACGTCGTCGTTGTGTTGCGCGACGAGGTAATGGAAAGTTTACCGCGAGCTTTCTTTCTTTCTCTCTCCTCTCTCTCACACACACTTTCTCTTTCACTCTCGCAGACTCCTTCCTTCTTGTATCCCTTTCTTTGCTTTTAGTCTTTGCCCCGCGCGTATTTCCTTCGGCACCGTTGTTTTTTTTACTTATCGCGAGAGATTGGACTTTTAGCTCAAGTTTTCCCCCCGTTTTTTATCATCCTCGTCAATTTATACTTTATTTTCCCGGTTAATTATTGAGTTACCAACGAGTAGAGAACTTGAAGGGAGAAATTATAAGCAATTCACACGGCAATAATGAATAAATATATCGAATTAATCAATAAAATGCTGCATAATTAAAAGAATTGACTCGAACAAGTGAATGAAGTTAAACAAATTATAATTGAATTTTAATTATAATAAAAATTTTGCTCTCATTAATGTAGAAACTAAAATGAAGCAAATACACAAAAGTTATTTTAGTTAAATAATACATCAATGCATTAATGAATGAAATTTAAATATCATCTGTAGTTGCTGACGACACATGATCTTATACTACTAGCATCCAATAATGCCATTTCAAATGACTGAAAAAACGAATTTTTTTCTACGTGGCTAGAGTTTTATCCAAATTCATATAATACGAATTGTATTACGCGTACGTTTTTCAACAAAATTTTATTATTTAGCGACAATTGCATGCGAATTAAAAAAAATGCTCTGCCGCCATGTCAATAGAATTATATAAAACTGTATCTCAAATTTTTCAAAAAATCCACATTTTCCACTACGCTCGATCTCTACAAATCAGTACATCCACGTTGAACACTTTGTCTTTTCTCATAATCTCCTCGTTTCTCGCTTTTTTTTCACCCGAGCCGAGAGTTCCACTTCGTTGCGCGTTAATTTGCAGCGCGTGCGCGTAAAAATATAATACGCTCAGTAGCGCCGGAAAGCTACTTCGGCGCTAATTTGCTTAGCTGTCGCTCTACGAGCGCAAAATGAAAGGCTAAATCAGTTTCAAGGATTTGAAGAGCACGCGAAATTCGCCGTCGGGTTTTCGAAGTTTAATTGCGTACCTTAACTTTAAACGCTAATAAATTTGAAAATTTGTTGGAATAGGAACTTGCTAGATTGGTAGACACGTTTTGTCATCAATGTTTTGTTTGATATACAAAGCTGTTTATAGATTAAATAATAACAAAGAAAAATTCAATTTTTCTTTTTTTTCTTGCTTATTTTAGATAATTATGAATTTGAATAGACATTTTATACCTTATTTTAATGCATACTGTATATCGTCATAAAACAAATAATTTTAAATATAATTCTCTTTAAAAGTACATTTCGCGTTATTATAATTTTTTTTTCTTTTATTATATCTGTTATCATTGTTTCAATATATTTAGTTTCTATGCATTTGTTTACTATGAACCGTTGATTTAAGGCAAAAAAAAATGCAATATCGTATTACATGTGTTTTGTAATTACATATATTACATACATTCATTGATTTTAACATAAAAGCAGACAATTGCATGATGTTGTGTTATAAGCCTCTTTCTGGACATTTATGTTTAGTGTCTTAAAAAATTTATTTTTTCAATAATATTTTTGTAACTGCCCTGGTAGAAATGGTTCTATTTAATAGCTATATGATGACTAGTTAATGGTTCATAAGATAAAAAATGGCCAAAAAGTAATTATTTTATAGTTTTAAGAAGGTAAAATTTCTACCAGGGTGTCTCTAAATCTGTATTTTTTAAATTAAGTTCGCGAAGAGGTTGATAATATTCATTGTTACTTAAAAAATAATCGTTAATCGATATTAATATACAGATGTCTACAAAAATTATCCTAACTGTTTGGTGTTTCTAGCGAGTTATTATATATATTAACTATATATTTATAAATGTTATACAATATGTATAAAAGCTGGGGTTGCTAATTAATATACATATTTTTAAACGGATTTACGTAATAAAAAGATTGTTGTTAAATATTATTATTGTTGTCTGCTATAATATTTGGTATTCAATCTTCGTAACAAATGTTTTTCTTTCTTTTTTTTATTTAATTCTTTTTAATTCAATTCCCTCGTCATCGTACATGCGGATTATTTCGATGTTATAAATATCGTTGCATTCAATGTCGTGGGCTGTTTGGTGTTGTTTTACGAAAATTTACGTGGGCGATTTAATGTTGTACTCAGACAAATTTATAGATTCGAGTAAATGTCACAAACAAACCCAATATATATCGTAAAGTATTAAAGTACATTTTCGTTCGTAACATAAGACTATAAATAGCTTTAATTAAATTGAAAGGTATATTTATTTTATTAACCGAATTTCAACCTTAATTTCGAATATTCAAATCTTAAACTTTTTTGTATTATTTTTGAAAATAAATAAATAAACAAATATAAACTAAGCGCCATTGTTAACAAACCCTCCAAAAATTAAACTTTCAATCAAACGATCTCGCTTGCATTTCCTTAAAAATTCAGTTCAACATAAACGGTAAGCCGTCTAAAGCGAAGGTAGGCGAGCACGCGCGCGCCTCATCGGCAATTAAGTAGGCGCGTCTTATTATACTGGCTCTCGCGGCCTGCCAAGACGCCGCCGGAAGTTTTCTCGTCTCGTAATCGCGGCTAATTGACGCAGCAGGCCGAAGTTGCCGTGAAGTTCCTGTGCGAATTAGGCGGACGCTCGACGAAAGGCAATTTGCTGAGTTGGCTCTCTCGTACGGGCGCACGGCTAGCTGGCGTCGTTAAAAAGGCATTGCGAACTTGCGACTTTTTTCAGGCGGGTAACGTTTGGAGATGGTTTTATGTTTTATTCGATCATCTTACTCGAGGTGTATGATAAACTGGAATAATAAGTGGTGTAGATAATTTACATCGAAATGTGAGCATATTTTATGAATGGTTAGTTTATATATCAGATATCACATTGATTGATCAGTGCTAAATCTGCAAATTTAAAAATAAATTTTTTTTACAAAAATTAGTCTGACTCTTTGTCAGTAATATTATATGTGAATCATCTTTTAACATTACCAAAAAAAATGGTCTAATATTAAAAAACTCACTGCTATAAATCAGATTTTCTAAACACATAGCAAGGTAGACATAAAAGTTTGAAACTGCGGCGACTTTCATTTTTCACTCTCACAACAATAGTAATATACATCACTTTTAATTTATATTACATAAAATCCTTCATTGTGAAATACTTTAATGCAGCGCGCCAAAATCATCTATTTTTAGCATATATCGTCACTTATTCACTTCCATATCATGCGATCACCATATTTCATTCCATTATTAATTTCCTATTCCGCCATTTGTATGTGCCTCCATATGTTGTGTGCGTGTGTGTGTAACACTGAAAGTATAAATACTCAACGTTAACTTTTTTTGTCTGAATTGAGAGTTACTAATCGAATCGTCGTGACGCTCCTAGTTGATCGTGCTACCGTCAAAATGACGAAATGAATACTATTACCGTGGTTATCTAGTTTGCATTGCTTTAAAAATTCTCAAATATTTAAATTTTTAAATTCTACGAGCTTTGAGCTCAGAGTTTAGAAATAATTTTTATATTTTATACTTCCATGATGTATGATACTTTAATTTAATATTTATTTTCTTTATTCTTAGTTACATATCTATTTTATCGTTCTTCACATCATAGTTCAATATTTTATCATTTTCTTCTTTTGTATTGTATTTTAAAATAATTTTAATAATAACAGTTGTAATTAAACGTTTCTAAACAAATCTATTAAAATCAATCCAATATGCTTTTGATTTACTAACACATTATCAGATTAAACCTTACATTTCCAAATTTCTGTTTTTATGTTTTAATTTTCTTCATCCACTCATGAAAATTAAAAGTATGATACATCATGTTCAATATGTAACTGACTAAAAACCATCATATTTAATGTTTCATTAATATTTAAAGAGAGAATCTAAACGCATGCACACGTGATCAGCTTCACGAAAATCTCATGTTGTCATGCGTATCAGCCATCAGTCATTTTTTCAGACCATCAAAATTTGTATAAAAAAAAATAAAACGAGAATCACGCGGTTCGCTCACTCTCACATTCATTCTTCATTAATCATTGATCATTTTTGGCCTAAATAAAAAAAAATTCGCGATTGGCATAATGAAAGAAGCCACATTTACAAGTTCATTTGAGCAGTCATCAATCGTTTATTCAAAATCAAATTCATCATTATTCAAGTTCAAAGAACCGGAAGGAAACTAACCATCTTCTATAACTTGAGTATTATACTTCAAGTTTAGATGTTTAGATGTGCTCTGATTTATATGATAGGATGCTCTATATCAGGACCCGAGGGCTGCAATCTCTTCATCTACCACCTGCCCCAGGACTTCGGCGACGGCGAACTCATGCAGATGTTCATACCATTTGGCAACGTCATCTCCTCCAAGGTCTTCATCGACCGCGCCACCAACCAGAGCAAGTGCTTCGGTAAGTAACGTCCCCGGGCTTGCCGGAACTCGCATCGTGCTAACGATGTTGGACAACGAATCTGCAAGTTAACGATCCTTTCTGGCCTGAGTGCTACAGGAACGGCTTATATACCGTCATCTTATTGGTGGATATTGACTTTAGCGTTTATAGCTGCCTCAAATAAAATATATATCGCTCTAGAGCCTGGAATTGTCTTTTAATTAAAATTTGATACTCGTTAAGAATACGGCCTGGGAAGTTTTTATTTCTTTACTTTAACGTCCTTGTTTTTTTTAAGGGTAATTAATTAAACGTATAGTTTACTATCGGACGACGCTTTAAACGGATATAGGTCAACGAGGTACTTTATTCGATATCGTGTATCTATACAGATTCTTCGAAACATTTCTTAAACTAAGTTTTCGGAATATAGCGTTTGACCCAGTAAAGTTGAGTTTCTTACTATTAACCAGTATATGTATCAAATTTATTGCTGTTACATAATCTTTAACGTAATTAAAGTGTCAATAACGTAGAGTTAATAGTAATTAAAAGTTATATAACTGTAATTTTTTAATGAACTCGATTTTATATAAATTTTTTGAGATAATAGTTATTAACTAAATCCTCAAACATTTTAATCTTTAATTTTAATTAAAATTTTATAAAAAATAATAGACTTATAATAAGATTGATTCATGAATGATATTTATATGAAAATGTTCAAATAAATATCATTTTTACATTTACAATGTAATGTCTATTGAAAAAAAAAATATGTACATACTTAAAGATGAAATTACACGATTATTCTTTCATTAGGGTAATCATAAAAGCAACGGTAGAACTATCTTAGTAAAACGGTTTACTTCTGTTCGAATTTTAAGGGATTTCAATTAGTCCAAAGCCCAAGCCAAAGGCAGGACTAAAAAATAGGCATTAAAAAAATAGAAAAGTGTAAAATGGAACGCGAAAGTCTCTGAAAAGCTAGTAATAAAAAGGATGACTACGGCGACTGCGGAAAAAGAAGCCCTTTAAAGGTGAACGAGAGGCTGGACAAAGAGCTCAAAAAAAAAAAATGGAGGAGTTGTGGGCAGGAGAAAAAGAGCGCGAGCGCGTCCCTTTGATTAATATCATATCCGCGAACGCTCGGTGGTAATTAGAAGATTTCATTTACCACTTTGATTCATAAAATAAAAATCCCAGGCGCACGACATACGTCATTGAGCGCGCTGTTTGAAAGAGGCATCGTTAGAGAGCTGGCCGAATGAAAAATTATCAATGTGCAAAACGAACGCGTTTATAACGTATATAGACGAGCAGAGCTGCTGCGCGAAATTAAAGCGGCTGATTAATAGCAACACGACCTTGGTGAACGCGCAATTTTTTTCTTATGAAGGAAACGTCATTCGCGTGCAAATAGCCGTTAATTCAGAATGGATGTGCGTACTTTTTTTCGTAAAGGTAACTTTTCGTTTATTAAATTGTTATTTTACCTTGTAGAGGAGAACGTTTTGCTAATAGAAGTGATTACTCGATGTGTATACATTTAGTAATTGTTATTCATAGTAGAAACTGTCAAAATGCGAATGTAGCTTTTTCTGTTCTAGAAAGTTGTTTTGATTATAAACAAGGGAACATTATATCTCTATGAATTTTCTCTTTTTATTTACCTAAAAATCTATAAATAATTTATGAAACGATATATCTTGTTTCAATTTACTAAAAGTGGTACTTAAAATAGTATTACGTGTAATAAATATCGTAACTTTTTCAACACAGATATTGCAATGTTTTTATGTTTTTCCGATAAATGAGAAATTTATTCATACAAAAATAAAAATTTGTTGAAGTTCCATGTACAGCAAAATGCTTTTACGAGATGAATATCGTATGTCCTACGCATTTTCTGGTAAAAAATAGTCGTAAAATTTTATGTGATTTATGTGCAATCTAAAATTTACGCGCATCCTTTTAGAAATATTCCCGTGTGCATATTCCTATATGAGCGTACGAAATATTTTATTTTAGATTTTTAATCTTATAAAAGCTTAAACAATTGTAAAAAAATTATGCTGACTTTAGATTATAAATAATTACAATTTTTATACCTTTATCTTATCTAAATAAAGTAATCCAAAATGACAATAAATGAATACAATGAGAAAAATTTTTTAATAATATTTCTTATTTTCTGTAGTATAAAAGGAATATAATATTTTTTCTTTGTAT
>JAPYZA010005262.1:0-19128 GCA_030522685.1 Eupelmus azureus
GAAAAAAAGAAAAAGTAAGAGAGGGGGAGGAGAAGAAAAAAAGAAAAAAAAAAAAAAGAACCAGCGAGCGAGAGGGAGAAGGAGAAAAATAGCATGTGCGCGCGGATTTGACGCACGTTCGCATCGCCGCGACGACGACATTGTGCGCGGCCATTCAGCGGTAATTTCGGAACAATGGCCCTCTGTGTTTTCTATCGGGAACGTATAATGGACCGTCGCGCGCCCCCACGAGGTATATATATACGTACCGCGTGTAGGTGGCTATACACACGTGTGGCTTGAATGGGGGAGTGGGGGGGCGAAATAAAGACGAGGAGGAGTTCGGCTGGGGTGCTATGAAAGGACCACGGCGAGATTCGAACTATTGGATCCCTCGGTCTCTATGTCTTTCTCTGGGTGTCTTTCTTGTTCTTTTACCTTTTTCATTGGTTTGGAGAAGGTCTATTTAAATGGCGATGGCGCGCAGTAGTATCTGAAGGATGAGCAGTCTGTTTGGCAGTGAAATTGATACCATCGATACGTTGATTTTGGATTTATTGTTAAAATTATTTTTTCATTATAGGAGAAACTGATTATTAAAAATTATTATACTGTCTACTAATGAATGGATAGTGCAAGACACAGAAATAATTATTATTTTATTATACTTAATTATACTAGAAGCACAGTATACTTTACTATTAGTTTGGTATGCAATGTAGTAATTTTTCTTGTATTTGCGAATCTATACCTTTATAAATATGGAGCATTTCTACCTGTTTTTTACATTTACTGATTTAAATTTTTAATCATTTAAAAATTTTATATTTATTGTCAATATGAACATCAAACCAGCCTTAAACCAAATTTAGCAGTAAAAAAGTCATGTAAAAATTTTTAATAGTTAATAAATATGAAAATAAGCCATCTGAGATTTTATTGGCCATAAATATAGCCAATTTATCATCTCTTATTTCTGGTTTATATAAAAATTAATCAAATTATAGCAAATCGATAAAGCATTGATTCTGTTTTTGCAAAAGTCTCAAACCAACTCGTTTTTTTCTGCTTTTACAAAATTGGCTCTGAAAATCATTCAAGAATCTAGAAGAAAAAAGAGTAGTGCAGTTTAAAATATTTAATTATGATAATTCTTAAATTGCTAGAAAAAACTTTTAAAAATAACTTTGTACCTTCCGTTAAACTGTCGATTCAGAGATAATTAAAAGAGTTGGGAATTCGAACCTGTCCTGCAAAATTTCCCATGCGCATCCACTTACCTCGATCCACTTTACAAATGCCCTCAATAAAATGCGCATTAATGAAGTGATTTACAGCTCGGCCGACACTTAAAAAAATCGCCCAATCAAAGCTCCCCATTAAAACAAAATCAATTTAAAAATCGCCCAATAACTCAAACGGAAAATACCTCTCCTAAGGACATTTTCATAACTCAATCGAGGGCGCGGGCATCGCGCGACAGATAAATCACGCCCGCTGTTTTTCGAAATCTCGTTTATTGCAAATGATAACATCTCAATGATGATTGACCACGCGTACAGCGGCAGCTCGGCGTGTTACCAGATTCCTCGCTCTCTTCGGCTTATTGCCCGAGGGCATCACCTGTTCCTATCCTTCTTCCATCTAACTTCGTGCCGGACATCTTTAAAAATGCGCTCAGACGACGACGACGATGATACGATAATGACAGCGTTTCGAGTCGCCGCTTCGTGTTTCGAGCGGATTTCTTTTTCTTCGTGCCTGTCGCGTTTATCGCGGATGGGTGAGCGCAATTTATTTGCGAGCGTGTATTTAAATGCGTTTGGATATGAAAATTGTCGTTGCTTTGCTTTTAAGTGCTTTAGAGCTGCGGTGTACACTAGTGTATTAAGTTTTACATCTATAATTGGTTGTAATAAGTAGTATGAGATTGTAGAAGGTTAGTCTTTTTTTTTAATCGTGGAGAAATGGCGGCGAACTGGTTTTTAGCGAATGTAATATGGCGTGATTCGGGATCATGTATAGAATCTTTTATTAAGAAACTTTTTTGATGTAGTTTTGATGAACATAAGTTAACAATATATTACACTGTCTTACAATAATTATAAACAATATATTTTAACCGTTATTTTTATTATTTAATCACTTCTAAGAGCATACTGTTTTATTTGACAGGATTGATTCAAATTTGTTTCGTAACATTTTTACTACAATCACTAAAAAATTAATATGCGATTGCTATAAAAAAATCAATAAATATGCTCTTAGAGTAATTAAAATATCAAACTTGCATAACAATTTCATTTATATGGTTCTGTTACAATTATATGATTTATAAATATTACTATTTAGAGGGATTTCTTTTCATTTTCACAATACTTTATCAAATATTTGAAAACAAATTTCATTCGTATTATTCGTTTTCGTATCTGAATAAATATACCTTTCGTAAAAACTATTTGTTAAATTTAAAAGCTTTTCGAATAGAGCAACTTATGAATAAATGATATGAGAAATGACTGGCATATGTAGATTTTATTGAATTAATAAAAGATGAATTTTAAATCTGAAATATATTTCACATCAAATTGTAAATAAGAAATTTTTTATTTTGTATTTTTCTCAAATATAACCATACACATTTTTGTAAAAACAAAAATTAATTGGACAACATTGGAGAACATTGATAGTATTTAATTGAGTAATAACATTTTGATAATAACTTTTAAAAGTACATTCAATTGCGTTGAACAATACAACCTTCAATAATCCAAAGAGTTATTAAACCAAAAATCTCCATACTTCAACACAAAAGCATACATTCAAATAAAAGAATTTCAATGCTCCACGACTCCGCTGGAATTTCAATTTTTCGACACAATTTCAAAATCGCTTATCGCAAAAAATAGAAAAAAAAAGCAACAGCCGGAAAATTATCATTCAGCGTGCGAATACAGGGGGGAAAATAAAGATCCGCAATCGTTAACAAAAACCTCGGAAAATTCTCCCGGACTCATGCAACATTGATCGGCTCATCGACGAGACCATAAAGTATCTTTCTGCCTCGCTCGCGTATCTATCGCGAAAACGAATCGGTGCGCGCCTGGCCGGTGCATCAAACGCTCATCATCAAACGATCGCCGCTGCAAAAAAATTCGTACTCTTTTTTCTTCAAAGATATAACTCACCTGGCGTGTTTCATCCGGTAAACTTTTTCACTCGACGAAACTTTCGTTCCGGAAAAGTCGAGCTTTAGCAAAGAATTTTCGGGCGATCAGAAAAGCTCGGATTCAAAGAATTAACAAGCGCAGGCAAGACTTTAGATGTATAACTTTTTTGCTTGAAAATAAATTTGCGCGCTTTCGCGATAACGCATAGTCGTCTCCTTCCCTTCGGCAGATTTGCCATTGATGTGCGTGTGTGTTGCCGCAGCTTTTGCCGTGGATATATATCAACGAGTGATCTCTCTGCTTCTTGCGCTGGACCCTATATATTTCGCCTCGTGTGCGTGTACGTGTGTGTTGCGGGAGTGCGTGCATGGCTGTGCGAAGGTACGTATTTACTGGGTACGTGCGTGCGTGTTCACACCTGTGTGTAGGTGGGTAATCTCATGACGTCAGCAGGTGGAAAATGTGTGTGCTGCAGGACGGGGCTGCCATCGATCACGTTTGAAGGATTACGCCGCGGCTGCAAATACAGAGAAAATTCATGTTATTGATGTACAAGACTTTTTTTGTTGCTGGGCGAAATTTAATTTATAATGCGGGCATTAATCATTAATTATTTTCGCGTTGGCGAGGGTGTCAATTTTTCAACTGATCGCTTTTCTGAAATTTCAGTGACATGTTATTTGTGTGATATAGTTTTCCAAAGGGTCACTATTGAAAGAAAGGTGCAGTATAGTTTAACAGATATAATGGTTGTAATATTTTATGCTAATGATATCTTAATCATATTTATATCAAAGTAATATTAAATTTTACGTTTATAGTTTTGTTCTTAATTTTAATAATGAAAAATAATATACTACACGGCAGAACAAATTTTCCATAAAATTCACAACTTCAACAATAGTACTAATAAGAGTGAACGTTGCCTAAGTATAATGATATTTGTTTTCCTATGTAGGTCAAAAGCATTATACCAGTGTTTGATTAACTTCTATCAAAGATACCGACAAAATCACTGAGTAAACATAAAGTCTTGTTTAGTCATGTGTCTTTATTAATTGATCAATGATAACCTGGCATGGAAAAATAATTTTAATATTTTCCGATAAATACAATCTACAAATGAAAGACCATTTATTCTAATTTTGTTTTCCTTATTCCATTAAAAAAAAAATCTGAAATTATGGAGAGAAACGAACTAATACAAAATCGAACAAAAAAATTTTAATACCACACGATTCCGCGGCATTCAAACGCAGCTTCCCTTTCACGCGCACCGCCTCGGCATCGAAAAATATCAAACTCATTCGTGCATCGCGCTAAAAACTGTGATTCGAAACCGAAAACGCATCGATGAAGCATGCGAGGATGCGCAGCGCGTATATACTTTTAGCATGGCCGCGCGTAATAGCTGGTGCGCGATCGGAATTACAAATTCTACCTGGCCGTCACGGGGCAGGTATCTTTCGATGTGAGCGGATTCCACCGAAGTCACCTGGAAATGATCGCGAGAAATCGCGCGTGAAGCGCGCAAAGTAAATCCTGAAATTGCTGTTCGTTCGCCCGGCCGGACGAGCAGAAAATACCGAGCAAGTCAATTGAAATCGTTCGGAAATTGATCAGCGGTTTTGACGGTTTTCATAGAAAGTTTTATAGTTTAGGATGTATTCTTGCCGAAGCTTGATGGACATCTAAAATTTCGGTTTCCAAACTCTATAGCTGTATAATATAATTGATTTAATAATAAGTTAAAAAAACAAAGATCTTTGTTCTCGGCAGTCAATAGGGTTAAAATAATATTTTCATAATAAACATCTTGATTAAAAATTATGCTACTTTAACAACCGTGATGTATAACTTTTTTCTAAATAAATACAAGATAAATGTTACATTAAAATTCTACATCTTTTTCTACAACAAATTGCATCTATTTACTTATACTGAACCCATTATTATCCGGGCATAAAATCATATCGATAAGTCGTGGAATTGCAGGGGTACTTCTACAGCTTACCTTCAACAACGGGTGCAGCTTCTGCTGGTGCTTCGGCAGGTGGCGCATCCGCAGGTGGTGCATCTGCCGCTGGTGCATCGCTGGCTGGAGCGCCCTCTGCCGGAGCGCCTTCTGCGGGCGCAGCTCCCTCTGCTGGCGCGCCCTCGGCACCCTCGGCCGGTGGTGCTCCTTCCGTGGGTGCCGCACCTTCGGCGCCCTCTGCGCCTTCTGCTGGTGGTGCGCCCTCACCACCCTCAGCAGGTGGTGCATCTTCAGGTGCTGGTTGACAAAATGGTATTTTATTTGACAATAGAACTTTGTGTTGTACTTTTATTTTAATCAAATATTGAATGATTTGTAAATAACTGTATTTTTACTTAAATTTTGAGTTTAGCTCACAATTATGATAAATATTTTTGAATTTGATCTAGAAATTTATGTAATTTTTTATATATAAATTTATTATTTAGTTAAATTTTTTTTGTGTAGTTTAGTGACAATGTTAATTATGACTTTAGCTACTCTCTCTTTATTAAAGATAAATTGCCTTTAATTATTAAAATAAAATTATAATTTTTTTTTTTAATTATAGTATCATAATTTACATCATTTGATTTAAGTTGTTGTAATCTTTTGCAACACCAGGCTAGAACCGATAATTTTGTTCTTTGTTACTGAAATCACTTTGATCTTAAGAACTTCTTAAAAGTGAAAGAGACGAAGTAGATCAAGTTATCTATAAAGTTATTATATATATTATAAATTTCTAGCATAATTGTATAGTAATTGTATGTCTTGTAATTAAAACATCGCTGTCTCTTGACTAAATGCCAAATACCAATATCATTGTTTTGAATTTCAAGACCTAATTACAAATAAGAATAAGTTTTCAAAATGGATTTAATTATTCATATAAGATAAGGTTAAACTTAAAAAATAATTTAATAAATCGATTAATATTTATAGTAATTGATTTTTTAAATTAAATAAAAGAATTTCAAATTGAACAAATTAACTTTTTTATTTAATCACAATTATTTAAAATTTGAATATGTTTTTAATAATACAGAAGATATGCTTTAAATTGAATCAGACAAATAGATTTGTGCCAATTTGTGATGCAACTCAACTGAGAAGATTGAAAAATAAAATTTACCAGGCGCTCGAACGCATAAAAATAGCTTTGCAAGTATACTTACTAACGCTTGCAAAGTTTATTGCAATGGTCGGCCCTTGCGGAATGCAGGAAGCCAAAGAGAAAAAAACTTTCATTCAACATAAAAATAGCAAAATCTTTTTGTTCCTGAAGTATTCAAATAAAATATTTAGTACAGATTTTATTACGTGATTAAATACTATTCTAAGAGATCAAAGGGATTGCAATAACAGTTTTTTCTCTTTTGAAAAAGGATTTTTAGCATTAAAATAAATATTTTTACTTTATTTACTAGATTTAATAATTATTTTTATAACTGTTTTAAAGTATTACTGATGATACCGTATTTTTTTGTATCAATATAATATAATATTTGGAAAAAAGACTTACCTGGATTTAGAATGCTGTAAATCTTAGAACAAAGATCTATATCCACATCTTCTGATGCTTCCATAGCCTTCAGCCTCGTAAGGAGTAAGTTCAGCACTTCTAATGGACTTGGTGGTGGAGGTTCTGAAAATTTACCATTCATATTTTTTAACTCATAGAACAGACTAAAAGTTACTAAAAATAAAAAATTCTTCATCAATTATATAATTATTATTTAAATAAAATATTTATTTAGAAAAACTGAACATAAAAATTTTTTCACACTGGAAACATCAAACATTTACGAAACACAAAATGTAATGGATAACAGAGTCAGGAAACAGAAATTGAAATATCATATCGGGTATTTTTTTGGTTACATTAATATCGTTATAAAAATCAACTATGAATAAATCAAATAAAAATATTAAATTAAAATAACTGTTGTATTATTTAATAATAGCTATATAGTTTTATAAAAATAATGATTATAATAATAAAAACTAATGCATTATTTTGTCGAAGCCTTTATATTAACACTTTGTTACTAAAAGAAAAAATCATATCTAAAATTTAATAGTCAGTGATCAATAACAAAAATTAAATTTCCGCACTTATATGATTGTAAAATTTGAATTAAATAAATCTAAACCATGTTAAACAGATCGAGTTGTATAGACTTACGATCGTCCTTATCAGGCATTGGAAGTGTGATAGTCATTTTGTAAATCGGATAACTGCCTGGAATAAACTTTTGGAAATCAGGAAGAAACAACAAAGGAGACTTGGATGGTTCTGTTCTTGCGTCGGCTGCACCACTGCTCGCTTTTCAACCCTCTCCGACCAGACACTCGCACGGGAATGAGCTCGCAAAGCACCCGGATAATCAGGTTGTGCAATGACGTCGATGACGTAACGATAATGGAATTCGCAAGTGGGAAGTGGCAAGACAAGGGTGGTGGTGGTGGTAAATCGAGCGAGTGCAATTCTTCTAAGACGGCCTCTATCGAGTTCGACGACCGCGAGAAATTTTAGTTTAAATTCGTCGGCATATACAGCTGCTTTTTTTAGAGCGAAAGGTCGTGCGCCGAAGTCCTTTGTACTTTTTTGTACGTGGAAGTGAATTAATTACTCATGATGAACTTTGTTTTGTTATCGTATAAATAGATGTGATGTTATGAACGAGTACTAATGAAAATAGTTCATAATAGTTTTTGCATTATAAAAGGCTTAGTTGTATTAGAATGTTAACAAATTATTTGCGAAACTATAAATATTAACAAATTATGAATCGAATAAGTCTTTATCTATAAACTGCTCCATTTTCATTAGATAATTCTATTACACTATATCATTTTACATCATTAAACACTACCTAAGATAATATATTAATATAAATATTTAGTACACGAAAAAATTTTCAAATGAATCTTCTTCGTTATTGACATTAGTCTCGGATCTACTTGTATAAAAATAACTAGCTACATTGCAGTGTTCTTCGCGAGCATGAAATTTGCAACACAATTTGAAATCAATCATCAATCGATCTACACTCTTTGAATACTTATGTTTGTTATTATTATCTATTATGATCAAACTTCAAACGGCCTTCGTAGCGTCTTATTTATATTTTTATACATTAAGATCTACTAATAGTATTTAATAGCACGTATTTTTTACACGAATTATAAATGTGCGAATACACAAATCGGTTTAGATTAGGCTTTTCCATTAGATTTCAGGCTATGTATCCGAATTTTTTAAATTTATAAATATATGTTGATTAGGCCATCAAAATATAATGTAGCAACCCAATAATAAGTAATTGCTTCCCAAATTCAGCTTTCGTTAATTACAATACATATGCCTACGAACAAAAATTCGAAATGAGTTTAGAATTCTAAATTTTCATTCACTCAAATAGTCTGATTATCCTAGATAGATTAATATTTGGACAGCTCGATAAAATCGGATCCAATTACATGGCCAATAACCTGATGTCTTTAAGTATACCTAGCCCGATTCGAGACCTGATGAAAGTTTGTTCGATCGAATTTTGGTGCCGAATAGTTTGATTTTTTCGCTACCTGTTCATATCTCATACTAATAGGTATTAAGGGACGACTAATAATTGACGAAGTCAAGTCGAAACTACTCTTAGGTACATCTTCCAGGATTGCCATATCAAAAATGGTTAAGGGTTCAAGCTCTGACTCAGGTGTTTGTTCTGTTGACAAATTATTACAAAAATAATCTTTGTATAAAGTATAATTTATGAGAATTGGATTTGAACATATATCAATTAGCTTCATGTAGGTGCATATTATAAATGACATTAACACTTAGGTAAAAATAACTTATAACTATTTTTATTACAGGATGTTACTATCCCATAACGGGGGCTGGAATGATGAACTTATGTTAAGAAATGATGATAAATTTTATTGACAAAAACAGATGTTCACAATGTTAGGTACAAACAGATTAATTGCATGTTTACACAATGTTATAATATAACTTAATTATAGTCGATGATTAGTAACAAATATAAACGTATTCCCATATCTCTATTCAATACTTCTTTTGGATCATAAAAGCTTAAAAATTATTTTTCTCAACGTCCATTGAAATAATAAAATAAACAAAATTTTTGATAGTATAATTAAAAGTTAAACGTTATAAATGCAGTTTTTAAATGCAATTGTTTAAACTTAAATGTCTTAATATAACTTAACATGATAGTAATCTAATGTTCTACGTTGAAAAATTTGTCGTCATATGACACATTTTAAACCGTATTTTTTACTGCTGCTTATGATTCATTATAAAAAGTTACAAACATAAAGATAAATGACTAGTATATGCTGAAGTCAAGTCGAAACTACCTTTTGGTGGTTCTGGCTCAGGCTCTGGTTCAGGTTCCGGTTCTGTTGACAAATCATGTAATTATGCGATTAATAAAGAATAACTAAGAAATAAAGTTAATCTAGCTTAGATTTTTCGAAAGAACATACCACCTTAATTTTCCCCAATAAAGCATTATTTCAATTGAGATAAAATATGTATTATAGGATAAAACTTTTTCAATAAAATTTAATCTTTAAAACAGAATTATTATTTAGATGATATGATTGCACAAAATCTCAAGTAGTGCGTGATTATTCTTTAATATCATCATTAATTCATGTTAAATATGTAAAATATTAAATTTATAATAAAACCATAATTTCAAAATATAATCATTTTATATATTCTAACGAAAATGTTTAATTTACGTTGGCCATATAAAGACATTCATTTACGTGTCTTGAAAATTTGATAGTTTATTGCATAAATTAAAACAAAACATTTATTTTATAGATAAATTACCTGGTTCAGGTTCGACAGGTGGAGGTTCAGGTGTCTCTACCGGTGGTACTGGAGATGGTGTCGGTTCTGTCGACGTAGCTTCCGATGTGGTTTCACTTTCAGGTTGCTCCTAAATTAGCAAAATTATTCAGTTATTAATCATGCAATACAAGTATTATTTTAACATTAAAAAGCCATGTGAAATTGCATAAAGCTAATGAAAGCGTTTAGTAAGAGCTTAATTCGCAGATATTTGTAATGCGTCTTTAGTATTTAAGACTATCTGCTTAGTTTATAAAGATGCGACAAACAATGATGCTAAAGACCTTTATGGTAAAACTAAGTATCTAAAAATTATACTTCAAATTCGACCTAATTATGATTTTATATCAATACATATTTTTAATTTGTATTTTCAACAAAATGTTTTCATTGAACGAATAATAAAAAATATGTCTTGATAAGATCTAACAAAACTGCTATTTTTAATAAAAATTAATTTAATAAACAAATCAACCACATAATGCATTTATTTTCAAAACGTAATCGATGTGTAACAATCGATAAGCTGAAGCATGCTGTATGATCTACTATAGTTTATTGAAAAAATATCTAGTGTAATGATTATGAAAAAAAAACAACAAACAAAATAAAAAATTAATCGTACCACAATAAAAAAAATTTTCACGTACCATTTATTTATAAACCTTAGTGAAATTTTTAATAATATTTCAAGTAAAAGTCTCTAAGACTCTAAAGTCTTACGTAGATATATCTACAAATTTCGAAACAATTCATATTTTTCCTTTTTGTTTAACAAAGCTTGCTAAATAATACTGACGATAATAATAATAATAATAATAAAGCATTTATTAATGTTACTATCATCATACTTTGTCGGCTATAATACTTTCCATTTAGTTTATTTCTTAATATACGAAAATCGGTTTTGAAAACGTGAAATGTCATAATTTCTATTATTATCACAAACTCCAAACGAACCTCATAAAAGAATATTTTAAATACCGTAAGAATAATATACGTTACAAACTATAAAAGTTTAATTTACCTAACTTACATTTATAAAAAATCAATTTCGTCAAGCATCGATGTAATTTTACACTCGAATGGGGAAGCCCTGCCTGAGGTGGAGCGATTCGTGGTTTTACACGAGAAATTCGATATTCAAGGCGCATCGGGTTTACGTACACGGTCATTATTGATCTCACAAAATTAAAATTGCAACAATTATTATATTTTAAATTATACAAAAATTAAATAATTACTTATTTTATTTTAGTGTTATTTGTTATTTTTATTGCTAATAATCAGTTATTATATCAAAATATATATTTTGGTTAACTTTTTGGATCAATTTTTTTTTATTCAACCATGAATTCAATTTTTCATCGATACGATTTCTAGATATGGGTTGAAAAATGATATCCAATTTAACATCGAAATAAAAAAATTTTAGTTTCCATTTAAACGAAGTTCAGCGACACTTTGCAATACCATGTGCATCGTTACACCAAAAACTCATTCTCATATTCAGGATGCCTCATCTCTTGCCGATTTCACAGCCTTAATCCACAATCACGGGAGAGACTCAATATTTTTGCTAGCCATAGAAACATTGTCGGCTGTAGAAAGCCCGGCAACTTTGCGTTTAATCGCAGCCGTTTTCCGGACGCGCAAAATCGTCGCGCCGCAATCAAGCGGAATGCGCGCGATATCGTTATCAAAGCGCGAAAACTCGTTAGTCGAGCTTTCCGGCGATTAAGCAAGCGTTTTTGGTAATTGTATGTACGAACTAACGCGTACGAGCAAAGCGCGAAGATTGGGCGACTCGCGAGTTATTTCGCCGATTGCCGACGTTCTTTTGAACGGTTTTCGCGGGATTACCCAACTTTTGGGTACGTATCGAGGCGACTGTGATTCGATGAGCAGATTGAGTCTTTAGAGATGGTGGTAGGATAGTTTGAAGCAAACAAAATTTTATAAAACGCAAAAGTGCAAAGTTTACAGCGAACAAGTGTGAAAGTGGGATAATGCTTTTAAATGAGATAGTTACTGTCTTTACAAAAGGAAAAATATGTATTTTTAAATATTTATTTTTTATTATGATACGACAGCAATTATTAATAAGATTTTGAATTTACCGGATAGAAATCAACCAAAAGTCTAACATCATAAAACTAAAGTTTTAGAAAATGTCTGAGCTAGTACTTTTAGTTTACTATTTTTAATACTACTAACCCACGGTAATAACACACTTTTATTTCACTTAATATCTTTCTATCTACAATATTTGCTAATATCAAAAAATGATAAAATTTAAGTTTTATTTTTACGCGATAAAAAAAAATCAGTGTGTTTACCAACTAATTACTAACACAAAAAATATTCGTGTAATTTTAAGTCACTCTAAAATCATGAATAGTTTTATAATTCACATATGTAAGCCATAATAACTTTAATAAATCACAGTAGCAAATTTTAAAGTTCATCGTGTTATCAATTCATCTTAGATCCAAGAAACCTTAGTTTAAAGATCCACGTAGCTCATATTAAAAGCAAACAGCATAATAAGGAAAGCGAACTTACCAGCTCATCTACAGAGACGTAATTTTGGAACACTATTTATGTATGCTGATTAGACTAACAAAGTTTTACCAAGTTAATCTACTTCAAAACTAATCTACTTTATATGTCTCAACTACTCTAACTACTTTAATCTTTATAAACAGTTAAAAACTTATTGATTTTTAAATATCTTCAAAGCTTAGATACCTTAAGATTTTTAAATTTATTTTACAATATATTTAATTTTTTTTAATATTTAAAATATTTGTAAAATAATTATATGTTTTCTGTAATTATTAAAGTAATTACAGAATATTTGAATTTTATTAACTATCAAATTAATTAACCGAATATTCTCCAATAAATAATTAAAAATTGTTTTATTGCAATTTGTAGTATATTAAGATGCTTTCAATAGCTTTTATTTTGAGGATCCCTGTAATTATCAACTTACACATAGGTAAATAAAGTACACATATAAAAACTGACAAGTGTATTAAATTAAATAAATATATTATTGTTGGTAAAACATTTTATTTACTGGGAATTATTATAACTGGCAATAAAAAAAGAAAGATCTTCATTAAAGGTATAGTGCAGGAAATTAAAGGTTGGTAATAATAAAAACACAATGGGAGATAACAACATTTACATAAAGCATTGTTCATTATCAATATTTTTCCTTTAAATATACAGTAAAATTAAATATCATTCCCTCTGAATGCACTCCGCAAGCGGGATATTCGTACAGTTCGGTGGAAAAACATCGAGAAGGTTATACCCGCGTGTGTAAAAAGAATGTGAAAAATTTCTTGAAAAAAAAAATATATTACAGGAAAACCAAAGATTGGAATGAGGATCAAAAATCAAAAATCAGAAATTAACAAGAGGAAAAAACGTTCTGTTTTCGGAATAAAAAAAAAAAAACATTGGTTACAGAGAAAGTGTATGTAATATGTGTAAAGGTTCTTTTTTACAAACGGCGATAGTCCCCCTCCAAACGGAATAAAGGATTTCGGAGCGTGCAGTAATAAAAGAAGTGACTATCGCTCCGGCATCCAGAGATTTCGGTTATATTATATGGAACAGTGTGTATGTGTGTCTCATGCTTCAACTGGCGCCTCCTCCTCCTTCACCTTTTTCTCGTCGCCCTTCTTCGACCACTCGGGCTTCTTCTGCAATTACGAAACAAATATGCATTAGTTCCTCGCAATGATAATATTGAAATGGTTTTTATTTTATTTATTTATTTATATTCTTTTATTTATTTTTTTATCTATTTGTAAGCTCTTTTCTAATATAAAGAAGCTTACAAAATTGAATGGAAAAGGTCTATTTCCAGATAAATACATATGTAATGATAAATTTATAAGAGAACGCTTTATTTCTATGAAATAATGCGTTTTAGTGAATTTGAAGATATTGGAAAATAGGATTGTACGATGATAAAAATTTTCAATTTTGCTCCAGGTGATTTGCCAATTCGGTATATCTAATTCATTGATTTTATGTTTTGTATTTTATTGTTAGTTTTATAGTAAAAGATAGGAGTACAAAGAAAAAGCATAATCCAAGTACTTTATTAAGCTAAGTAACGAAAATTTATTTCTCAAAAAATGTTGCCATCAAAGAACACCAAATAATTGTAACCCTTAGAGTGTAGGCATATGCCTGCAGGCGTAAGAGTCTATCTCGATAATACCCAAACGTGGTTTGGTTTAAAATGAATAGAAATAATGAGCTATATTGACATCTTTGAGACCCCTAACCCGCTAAGGGTTTAAAATAATAAATTATGAAATTACTACGATTTCAGTGAGATAAAATGTTAATATTATTCGTTTTCAATAAATAAATCAAATGTATGCAACATTTCTTTTGAAATAATGAAAAGCATAAAAGATATTGATTATCAGCAACTAAAAACTATTCTTTAGATGAAACACATAATAATATAGCTGCACTTTCAAAAGCATAAAAGCAACACAAAAGCGTACATTCGCGCCTATTCATCTGATGTAGCTAGCCCTATTTTCTCTGATCTAATTATTTTTCTGTTCTAAGTTTTTACCTTATCTTTCGACGCATTCTGCAAACATTAAGCAACATTAGTCAACGTAAGACAAGACGGGAACATGTTTATTTTACAAAGCCGTTAAATTAAACGAAAATAGAGATTATATGATTTAAGTTATAAAATTACTGTCAGTAACTCCGTTAATTTTGCTGTAAACATTTTAATAACATTGATTACATACGTGAATACATTTTTAAAATATTTTTAATTTTGAAATTGCTTGATTAAATTGATGTTCATTTAAACAATAAATTAAATTAACAAATTTGAAAAATATAACTTTTTAATAAATTAAATTGATATTATTATGTTTTAAGTAATTAATAGATAATTTTTAAATGAGCATCATTTTTCTTTTATTAACAGTTATCAAAATGATTTTTCAAATGTAGAGGCAAAGTGAATTACTTGAACATTAATAACTACTTCATACAGAAATTTCATTGAAAAATACTTTTACGTTATATAAAAATTCTGCAGTTATTTTTTTGCTTTTCTAAGAATTAAAAAAATGTATTCACGAATACAGACAAGACGAAAATTCCTAAACATATAGAGCCGGGAAGCTTGGCAGCCGAATAATGTGTGATAAACTGAAAATAGCACTGCGTATGAAAAAAAAATTATAAAGTTTGTGTTTAAGGGCGTATATGCTTTTTTATTTCATTCAGCCGTGGCGTCGCGGTTCTGTAATTATTTTGTGTGTTACATTATTTCTCCTTTATCTTTACCTTAGCGTTGAAATTGCTCACGCGCGAGAAAGACAGAGCAGGAGCGCATAGCCGAAAATAAGAGAGAAGAAAAGATGCGCAAAATAAGAGGTACGTAATAACGAGATTCTAATGAAAATATTAAAGTCGGAAAGATAAAAAGAGATAGAAAGAGAGAGGGAGAGAAAAGAGAGAAAAGAAAAAAGATAATAGAAATGCGTAAAATAGAAGCGAGCGAGCTAAGCGCTTCTGCGATTATTATTTTGTAATACGGAGTGCGCGTAGACATGTACAATGCACTGCAATGAGAATCTCACCTTTTCACGACGCTTTTTCTTTCAGAATTATTTCTTATTTCCCGATAAATTACGAGAAGGACATGCTTTACATTTTATCATTAGAAAAAAAGTAGGAGAAATTTATGCGCTGCTCGAAAAAATGTTAGATTTTAAAAAGAAAGATAAAGAAAGATTATAGAAGTTTATTAAAAAGGAAAAAATAAAATCAGATTTATTAACGAATTGTGAATGAAAACATTAAAATAATTAATTATATGTATAACCGAAAAAGCAATCACGACACAGATTTTTTCTATAAAAAAAATCGTATCAGCATAATGTTTATATTTCGCTGGAAAAATACCATCGGACTGCTCGTCGATCCGGTGACAAAAAATATTGGGAAAAAAGCTGAACGACACAAAAAGGGGCAACAAAATTATACCACAAAAAATCTAGTCAAAAATAGAAAAAATATATATTTAAAAAATCCTGGCAGATTGGCATGTAAACGAAGGCTGTAAAAAATTCCTTCAAAATTCCTCCTTCATTTAAAAAACTATACTAACAGTATAAAAAGTAGTTTGGCATGTGTTTGTAAAAAAAAAAGTTAAAAATACTGCTTCAATAAAAAAAGGTATCCGGTAGATTAAAAGTAAAGAAATCCGATTGCAATTAATTAAGGTTTATTGAATTTCTTCTTATCTCTTAAAGCTTATAAGTCGATGTGTAACTTTTACCAAAACTTTATTTACTGGCGTCACAGCACCATATAAGAAAAGTTTAAGAAGAATCTCAAAAAAAAATGATAATTATATGAACATTATTTTTATAATATTTTAATTAATTATTCTTAATTATATCACGGCGACGTTCGTTTGTGTAAGAATTAGCCTACACGTGATGCCGGTGGATAAAAGTAACAAAAATGTATGACTGCGATTTACTGAACGTAAGTCCGATGTGCATATTTATGTACGCATTGAGTGAGTACACGTGTGTGATTATAGATGTTTTAATAATATTACTCGACTCGATATTTATTGTTTCTTTTTTTATACGTAATTAATTATTGTGTAAATAATCTGAGGCTGTCTGTTCGTAATCTACTTCTTCGTCTGCCATTCTGCCTTCTCGGACTTCTTGGGCTGTGGAGAACAACACATTGCCTAGTCAACTAAAAACTATACTACTGGAGATGTTGATCAATGCTTAGCCTTATTAAAGATCTTGATTTTTACAAACATTAACTTTTTTATTGCATAGCTGTAATTAAACTTCGTAAAATATCTTTAAAGAGGCCAGAGTTCAACGTCAAGATACCAACATTAAGTAAAAAACCTTGTGTTAAAAAATTTTACCAATATGGTAAGTACACAGAGTATAAAAAGAAAAGACGTGAGTTAAGTACGCATCTGTAAAAATATGATTTCAAAAAATGTTTGATTATTTACCGAGAGGCTTTCAAATTGATTTTCACTTATTTGGATAATCAGATAATATATAGTGCAAAAATAACGTTCCCGTCAAAAACTTTGTGCAGGATTTAAAAGTATAAAAGAAATTTAACAAAGAAAAAAATGTTAAAAACAAATATGAACAAGCCCCTCGGTACAAGTTCCTCTAATTATTGAGTGAACATAAAAAAACTTCTCATCTCCCAACGCGATATTGGTTAAAATGCAACGGAAAAGGGGACTTGCTCCTTACCTCTTTGTCTTCTTCTTCAAGAGTGAACTCCTTCTTCTTAACCTGTTTAAGTTGGTTTCGGAAGTTGAATTCTGCTGCCTTCTTCTGCAGTTTGGCAAATTTATTTTCATATTTTGATACTTTCTTTAATGTTGGCTTCATGCTGTAAAAGAGAAAACATGAGTAATTAGTTTTGAGATAGTAATTTCTATTAAAGGAAATTGAACCTTTAATTTAATTTAAACTTTTATATAGAAAAATATGTTTTGTAATGAATAAGTTTGAAATTATCAATTTTATTCTTAACTCTAATTTGGATAAAAGTAGAACTAATTTAAGTTGCAAAATTAACGTTTTTAAAGGAATATAAATTGTAATAATCAGAATTTATGGTTATTTATTTACTGTCAACATTCGTTTAAATTGTATTTCTATTTATGATTATTTTTGAATATTAATTTGCTCCTTCATATGACAAAATGTATACAATAAATGAACCACCATTATTTAAATTATTTTAAATAATACTCACAATTTGCCTCGGAGGTCGTTGACTTGACTGTTCAAGTCTGAGATCTGCATAAATGAAAAAATATATTATTGATTGTTCATTGTTTTTAATTACTTGCCAGCAAAGCAATCTATACATTTTTTAAGCTGTATGGAATATTGCTAGGTCTGAGAACATTGATACTAAAATATCTAGTATTTAAACATTAGAAATTATTACATTAGAACAAAATTGACTTCTTTGATAGAATTATTTACAATAATTATAACAGAAAAATGAAGTTTAAATTACAAATAAAGTAAAAATTTCTAAATTACAGCAGGGCATTTGTATTCTATTGCTGACGCAAAAGCAAAAGGCGTGATTGTGAAGAAAGTTTATATTTTGTTTTAAAATTAATCTACACTAATACAAACAAAGTACAAACCAATACTTGAGTTAGTAAGACAAGTTCGATAAAGCACAAAAAGCATTTTTCTATTGCGCATGAGAGTTTTAACAACAAGCGCCCGAAACACTTCTTTCGAAAGTACTGAAAGAGTGCAACAATGATTTAAAAACGAAAATGAGGACAAGATAGGATATTTAGTTACAAGGATAGTATGTTCTGCTGAAGGACAGATATTCATAAGGAAATAGGATTTAAAGTATGTAAATTTTTAATAAATAAAAAGTGTGAACGGTGAAACAATAGACCTAGACACAACATAAACAATAAGTAAATACAAGAAATATTTCTGTATGATACAAAATTTTGCCAAGTCCACTAATGCCTTATTGGCCGACTGTATTAATTCACTTGTCAATACTAAACAGCGAATAATAAATCGATGCTTCGTTGTAGTTCTATGACGTCTGGGCTTTTTCTACAAATATAAATCTAGAAACACAAACAACAGCGACGGAAAAAAAATTTTAAACAAAAAGGGGTCGGGAAATATGTTGTTCTTTCTATTACTACGAAAGACTCATACACATGACTGATTTGGTATTATGAAAAAAGGTCACCGCTCATTGTTTCATTTATAACTTATCAGAGGACTAACGGTATTAAAAAGAAAAAAGTTAAAGGAAACCCCAAAATTATTCAGCTATCCCATGCTCGGAAAATAAGTGTTCATCTTTGGGATGTTAATGATTTATCGCTTGAAGAAGGGGTCAGAGGGGCGGCGAGGGGACGGGGGCAGGCAAACTATAATTATTAAGATTATGCAGAATTAGCGTGAAATCGATCGTTCATTCTTTAATAAGGTGATCCTTGT
>JAPYZA010005263.1:0-12398 GCA_030522685.1 Eupelmus azureus
GAACTTACAAATAGTTGGGCTCTCTAAACTTATAAAATTTTTCTTAATAATTTTAACATGTTTATTATGCTGTAAACAAAGTATATAAAATTTCGCCTTTGTTAATCGACATTCATATGGAGGTAGTTTTCCTTAACGCATTATGTTTTATCCTCTACGTACAGTAACAGCTTTATTTTTGTAATTTCTTACGTAAAACTATTTTAATAAAATTAATCTTCATTCTTAATTATATAAACAAACTATATAAATTAATATGTTTCTATAAAGTAAGCCGCATGAAGCTGTCTTATAGCATTAAAATTATTTTATCGTACTAATTAACTCTTTTAATTAATATTCATACTATGTTTAGATGATCAGCAATAACAACAACGATTATATTATAATATTACCTTTCGTAAAATAATTTAGTTCAATAATAATTTTAATTATTTTGACGATAAAAATAAAATTACATTTTAAGGTAGTTTTATCTCGAAAATTCTAATGTTTAAGTAAACCATGCGTCATTTTTATTGTTTTTTGTATCAGTAGCAAATTTCATGTTTCAAGTACAAAACTATAAAACGAACTACAATGTCATTTTTCATATCAATGTAGCAATTATTAACATATTTACATTTTTCCTCTCTATTCTTATAAATAAGACATTTTTACACGGACGGTTTAGTTCCACAAAATCAATTCAGGAGAATAGAATGTGCTTAAAAGTTACTTTTAGGTAAATTTACGTACTTAAATAAGATAATAAATTTTGTGCAATACATAGAAAGGTATTAAAACTTTTTCATAAGTATACTATTAATTAACTACCATATTTTTTATTTTACTTCATGAACTCTAAATTTTAACACTAAATTCTTCTATTTAGCGAAGCAAGATGCAGTACAATTGGCTTCTACTTTTCGTACTTGTATTTTTTCTTACGTATCCATACGCACAGGCTAAGCAAAGCAGTGTAAATAATATTATAGATGGCCCACCACGATGTAAGGAGGGTTATATGCTGGTGAAGGGTGTGTGCCGTTTAATTGTTTCACGCTAAAAAAATAAAATATTTAATAATAATAAATATTGTTTGCTTATTATATATTTTCTACCTTTATATTCGATTGTTTTTTTTACAAAATAAAATTAACAACCTGTAACTACAACTACAAAAGCAATAATAAAAAAATTCTAATAATTGTTAAAAAATAAAACTTCTGTGATATGTCTATTATGAGTACATGAAAATTACCTAAGGTCTACGATGGTTAGCTTATGATAAAACTTTATCAAGTTTACATTAAATTTTTTATGAAAAGTACAATACTAATACTATTCAGGGAACTTTACCAAATTATTGCAATTAAATACTGGTTGTGTAATACAAATATATTAAAATCTTCTACAAAAAAACATAATTATAAAATTATTATATTTGTAAAAAAATTGAAATGGGTCTTTAAGAAGAAAAATAAAAATGAATACCAAAAGAAAAACTTTTATATCATTTTATAACATTAAAGTAAAAACAATAGTTTTAATTATTTTGTGGAAAAAATTAAATGACATTTTCAAGATAGTGCGTCCTCGCACATGGAACATAGTTGGTAATTTTTAGTTATTGCTGTATCGGCAACAAGATCTTATGCTTTAGATACATGACATATAATACGTTGCCTTGAGAAAAATACCAACAAAGTATTTTTGCTCATCAACACAATTATTAACAATATATTTAGATTTACCTTACCTTTTGATATATCTAATACAATTCACGAAGTTTTACTAAAAATATTACAATCAAATACAAATCGCGAAAATAAATATTTAAAAAGCTTCATCAAAGAAAAATATTATTTAAAAGTTTATTATATAAACAAAACGTTTTTCTTATAGGTGGAAAATGAGTGCGGCGAGATTCCAACAGTCCTGGTGCAGAACAAAATGGATTTGATTGATCAATGCGTCATTGATCCGTAAGTAATGACTTTTCTTCCACTAAAAAATTCGTATAAGATCCTCGTTAAATAACTTACATATTCTACCCTATTGAATAATATATAATCTACGCTATAAACTACCTAATAACTTACCATTAATTTTACATCGAACATCATCCAACAATCTGTCCCCTACCTCCTCCCTACATCAACACCATAAAATGACACATATAATCCACTCTGCGCAAAAAGGTGTCCTAACTACATAAAATTTTCACATAATCCACTTTTCGCACACACTCACCCGCCCAAATGACTGCGCCAAATTACAGCAATCCACCACAAACACCATATAATATCAAACACAAAAATACCATGATTCACACTAAGTTAACACTTTGGTTCACCTTAACACAGCGACGAGGCGGAGCGGCTCGGGCGGGCGCTGGGCTGTAAACTGCTTCGCACTTCCGTCAAAGAGGACGTTGGTGTCATGAGTGTCTTCCGGCACCTGGCCTCGCGCTGCATCTACGAGATGCGTCGCTACGACGAGGAGGACGACTTCAGGATCTACCAGTCTAATCCACGCGCGCCCTCTGTCATAAGTGAGTTTTTCCCTGTTTGGGGATTTTTGACTTTTTTGTTGGGGGTTTTGGTTTTTGTTTGGTAGTTGGTAGGTTGGAGAATTGGGTTATTATGGGCATTTTAAGCTTTTGCTATTAGAGATGGAAGAGATATTGATAGTTGGCAATATTTTAATAAATAATAATTTTCAAGTGAGGTATGGAGAAAAATTATAGTAATTGATGAGAAGTAGTTTCGAAATAAAAGATTTACAGATAGTATTTGCGATCAAGTTTGATATGAGAAAAACAAATATTTTATTACTTTTAGATTAAGAAAGTATTTCGATTTTCTAAATTAACGTTACTTCTGATGAGCTTAAGTAAATATTAAACTTATAAAAACAAACGTTTCTGGATTCTACTAATTTCGAGTAAATTATTTATGTGTCTAGGAGCATATAAGTGTTCAAGTTTAATAACTATTTCAACTGATAAGAAGAAACTCTAATTTCAAAACCGCAATAACGTTAATCAGTTTAACATTATAACTTCTCAAAAGATCAAGATGAACATAAATTATAATCATAACAGAATTCAATGACAATTATCAAAACAAATAAAATTAATCCAATTTTTATTTCGCATAAAGGCAAATCTGAACAAATAAACATAAGCCTGGTACCTCAATACAACCAGCCTGTCGCGTGTGTACACTAACATATCGAAAATACAAAATATGAAATAATAAAGCCCTGGCACTGATAACCGTTACATTCTTAAACTTGTACCTTACCTTTTACGCTATACGAGCAGGTTCTGCCCGAGCGCAGATCATGATTATCTTAATTTTTACCGACACTTTTACAGTTGCGCGTGCGCATTTCTGTTGTGCCTTATTTGCAAAAAACAATACACAAAAATATCGCAATTAAAGCATTAACTGTAAACGTCCATTCACGATCTTGAAAACCATCATATTTTCTCGATGATACGCACCTCGAAAACCGACTAGATTTCTTATACCGCACTTTTTCCTTCGCCCAACTTTTTTTTTCTCTATCCCAAGAGAAAACTTTTTGTCCCTCGGTTTGCTCGGCAGCTCTGTAGTCATTACGGACACTAAAAGGCGGGAGTGACCGCAGTTTACGGCTCGTAGTCTGTGTAATTGCGGACGCGGCTCGATATACGTCAAAGCCAAGCGGGAGTGGACTCCGCGTGCCGCTTGAAAATCTGATAAGTCCAGATGTAATTTAATACTTAGTGCTCGCAGCCGAGAGAATTACCTTTTCCTGTGCTGCACTCGTGTCGTTTTGTTGATTTTATAAAGTTTTCATTTCGCGCACCGCGAGATTACTTTGATGCTCGGAGTGTTTTAGCGAGGATCGATCGATGTCTGTGATGTTTAAGGAAAATTATAATTTTTGTACTTTGACACATGGGAATTGATTTATTATATAATTATTATCGATGTTATAGATAGTTCAAATGAAAGTTATTTCGATTATGCGAACACCGGAAACATTCGATAACAAATATATTGGTAGATTATAATTTCTTCTAATTTTGCAGTGTATCCGAATTTTTTGGATTTTAATTAAAATTATTATATTTAAAAATCATATATCAAATAATCGATTTTTTCTAATCATTATCCTAGAAAAAATGTTAGTTTCAAAATTATAGTAGACAATCATAAGGATGTCCTTAAACCAGTATCTATAAAGTATTATATGTATATAGATATAAACGACTATAAATTTTTAACTCTTAAATAAGAACTAATTAACTCTCAAACAAACTGTAATTGATAATCAAAACCAATTTTCAAAATTTAATAACTTTCACAAATTTCAATATTTGCCAACCTGAAATAAAAGAATGACACAGGCACCCTTCAAAACTCGAGGATTATGTAAACGAAATTTCAAGCATATCGCCATAATCAAACCGCGAAATACTTAACATTGAAAAAAAAGAAAAAAAAATGAATTAGATAGCTTTTTTGTTAGAATAAGCGGTTGTAGCGCTAGTATATGTTGAAAAGGACACACGACTTTTATCTAGATGCGTGACCACATTTAATCGCAACTGTCGCATTTGATAGAGAATTCACTGAGGCGATTATTCTATTGTGCTGATCGTTTTCACAAGAATTACACTGCGAATTTATCAGTAGTTATAACAATAAGGAAAAAAATAATATTATAAAATAAATTGCAGTATGTTGTAGCACTGTTTATGTATAATTAATATTTTTCTTTATGTACTTAAACTACAAAATTATAAATCCCTTTTAATGCATAAAATAAAAAAGTTTAAATTTACGAAGGAGTTCTTATAATAATTTTAAAGATAAAAATAAATTTACATTTTTAAGGTAGTTTTATCTTGGGAATTCTAATGTATAAGTAAACGGTGGGTCATTTTTATTGTTTTTCGTATCAGTAGCAAAGTTCATGTTTCAAGTACAAAACTATAAAACGAACTACAATGTCATTTTTCACAGCAATCTAGTAATTATTAACATATTTACATTTTCCCTCCCTATTCTTATAAATAAGACATTTTTACACGGACGGTTTAGTTCTACAAAATCAGTTCAGAAGAATAGAACGTGCTTAAAAAATTACTTTTAGGTAGATTTACGTAAATAAGATAATAGATTTATATAAAAACTTTTTCATAATTATACTATAAATTTTCTGCCATATTTTTTATTTTACTTGATGAACTCTAAATTTTAACACCAAATTCTTCTCTTTAGCGAAGCGAGATGCAGTACAATTGGCTTGTATTTTTCGTACTTACATTTTTTCTTACATATTCATACGCACAGACTAAGAAAAATGGTATACATACTATTTTCGATATCCCAAAACGATGTCCGGAGGGTTCTAGGCTAGTGAATGGTGTGTGTCGTTTAATTGCTTAACGCTAAAAAAAATAAAATATTTAATAATAATAAATATTGTTTGCTTTTTATATATTTTGTACCTTTATATTCGATTGTTTTTCTTTCAAAATAAAATTGACAACCTGTAACTACAACTACAAAAGCAATAAGAAAAAAACGTTACCTTGAGAAAAATACCAACAAAGTATCTTTGCTCATCAACACCACAATAAATTATTAACAATATATTTACATTTACCTGCGTTTCATCAAAGGAAAATATTATTTAAAAATTTATTAATATGAATAAAAAATTAAAATGTTGAATAATTTAAGTAGGGAAAAATAAAAAGGAGGCACTTTTGAATTTAAAAAAAAAATTAAGTAAATTGCAGTATGTTGTAGCAATGTTTATGTATAATTAATATTTTTCTTTATATACTTCAACTACAAAATTATAAATCCTTTTTAATGCATAAAATAAAAAAGTTTAAATTTACAAAGGAGTTCTTTTTATAATATACACAACTATCCCTATACACGCTTCTAAATAAAAAACCAGATGAAGTTAGTGAATCATAATTTTAAAAAATACTACAAACCTCCAGTGCTACCCAACACTTGAAAATATTCCTAACTATTTTCACAACAACTCAATCACCCAAACTAACGCTCAGACTATCCCTCAACCTTGCACTCAACGCAGCAGAAAAATTAAACCTCTTTACAATGCTCATAAAGTGGTGAAAATGTAAATGGGATAATTAGCCGGCCATACATATTCGCGTAACGTTTACTGGTCTCTAATAAGTAACTCGGTAGTCTAAAATTGGAGGTGCTTACATCCTCGCCCGCTCGGGCGTAGGTATATAAATGCGTTAAATACGAAAGCACGCCGATCGATAAGACGGCCCTTAAGTTTTTATTGGTCGTACAGGTCCGCTCGAAAATCGCTCGAGAAAGCGATTCGTTACAAGCGATAAATTTACTCCTTATCAAACGATCGAGGCGATTTTATATTTGCATACAGCTATATAAACAGTTGGAGAGTAAAACGCATCCTGGATGTACCTATCGTTGCTGCGATGCTTACGTTTATTCAAAGATGAGGCATGTGAGTCAAATACGTTTTATAAACGTTTCTAAAAATTCAAAATTTTAAAGAGAACGCGCAGTGATTATCCAAGTTTCTTGCTCGAATAGAAAACCAGTTTGGCCTAACTTTGCAAATTAATTTTGGTCCTAACTAGACCCTACACAGGGCGTAGCTAGTTTTAGCGATCAACAATTAAGCACCCTACTTATTCTCTAAAATGAACCAGTTAAATTTCCTTCTCGGCCTTTCTCCAAAAAAACGTAACACTCCATCGCCGCTAAATAAAAAAATCCACACACACCCAACCAATCACCCACAACCCGCGCATCGCATTCCAACGAAAAGCCAATCCGTCAAATCAACGCCCGAATTTCTCACCAATCATCCCCGTCCGCCGCAATATCCGACCAATCAAAATCGATTACACCTCCAACCAATCGGAAATCGACTCGCGCTCCTTAGCGCCCGTTCAACTTCCACTTTCTTCCGTGACTGTACTTATTCCTCGGCCGCGCCGCGGAGATGCCCGGCTTATAGGGATACGTCCGAGCCGCGAGTTTTCGCAGTCACGCGAGGGCCGCGCGTTCGAATATCTCAACGTCGACGGCTGATATGCCACAGATCTGGGCCATCGAGATTAGACGAGTCCGAGGCTTGCTTTCTCGGGGGTTATATAGAGGTAGATCGTCACGGGGGGCTGAGTTTACGTTATTGTGTAAGGGTGGAGTCTTAAGGGCTGGTTGGTAAAGGCGAGCTGAAGAAAATGAGGGGTGTTACTATGCGAACGGCGAGGGTGATTGCGTTCGAGTCTGCGTTCGGGGTTGTTAGGTATATCTGGGATCAAGTGGGTCTGAGTGAGTTTGGATTTGAGGTCTAATTTTTGGATTTGGTTGAGGATGGCTGGGTGGTTCGGCGCTTTTAATGACTACGTCAATATTCAGTTCATGTACACAGACTCAGAAAAAAAATAATTTCAAGAAACAGCTTTGTACACATAAAAAATAATATCACTTATGTTTCAGGTGCCTTCAGCCCGAACGGTTCGGTCGGCGGTCGCAACACCAGCAACGGCACGATCGTGCTGCGAGCGGCCAGCAAGATGCGCCACCACAAGAAGAAAAACTTCGTCAAGAACGCCTGCCGGCTGCTCTAGCCCCAGAAACGTACATGTATTTTATCGAAGAAAAAAATATAAATATGACTGTACGCGAAGCGCTGAAAATGCTTTTCGCGTCTACGATTCTCCGACTTTTGTGACGGAAATGCAAAATTAAACGTGTGGTGTACGTCTGGATTTGTGTACTAAGTTTGTGTTTTTTGGTTTTATGTATTACGGTCGTGC
This sequence comes from Eupelmus azureus, assembly GCA_030522685.1. Classification (NCBI taxonomy): domain Eukaryota; kingdom Metazoa; phylum Arthropoda; class Insecta; order Hymenoptera; family Eupelmidae; genus Eupelmus; species Eupelmus azureus. The sequence goes on from JAPYZA010005263.1 coordinate 7,829, forward strand.
TTGTTTGTTGAAGTGCAAAAAACACTTTGTTACTCGCGGAGACAATGCGGAAACATTTACAGCGCGTGCTTTTATGGAAACGTGTAAATATGTAAATATTCTGTTTGTAGGACTAACAAGAGAAAGCATTTTTTATGATGATTTTTTTTACGTAAGAGGATAAGAATTTCTTTTATTTTGTACCGACGACGGTGTGTATAGGTGCTTATTGTTTGTATACGTAACTGATTTTATTATTACAATAACGTTTGTACGGAAGCGAATGTTTGATTTTTTTGTATACATATAGCTAGGCTACTTTGCGTTTCTTTAAACGGACGCAATTATTAACCAAATACATTAGTCATTTTAAAAAACTGTCTTTCTTAATTTGAATTTGTATAAAATTTCTTTTTTTCTTTTAATAAAGATAACATGTGAAAGTATTATGCTTTTGTGTGATTTTATTTTATCTGAATCAGGAATTTTTTTCTTAAAATTAAAAATATTATTAGTCAAGTTCTATTAGATATATTATAAACCAAATAAAGTTGTGAATGTACAATACAATTCTAATTTAATTATTTTCATTAAACTTTATACATTCACATACTGCATAAACCACCTGACATTTTTTCGTAAATGAAAAAAATTATTATCTATTTTATATTTCAAAATTAACCATTAAAAAAACAATTTCAGTTGAAAAAAATTTTAGAATAAATTTTTTTTTTATTAATTTTAACTATTTGTACAAAATATTAAATTGTAGAAAGAACTAAATAAAACTCAACAAATTGAAATTAATACATGGTAGGTCACCGCAGTGGTGGTGTATGCGCTGACGGCGCTTGTGATGGTGCATATGTAGTCTATGATGACGGTAGCGTATATACCGGCGGTGCTGGTGCTGAAGGTGCTTGCAAGGCATACACTGGTGGTGATGCTGGTGGAGAAGGTCCATAAACAGGTGGTACTGGTGGTGGTGGAGCAGGTTCATAGATAGCTGGTTGTGGTGACGATACCGGTGCGTAAGTCGGTGGTGATAAAGCTGCATACGTCGGTGGTGATGATACCGGTGCATAAGTAGGTGGTGGTAAAGCTGCATATGTCAGTGGTGCTGGTGGTGTTGTTGGTGCTGGCGGGGAATACGTGGGCACTGATGGTGACGGAGGAGATGGGGATGCTGCGTAAGTTACAGGTGCTGGTTGCGGTGCATAAGCAGCAGATGGAGCTGTTGGTAGTGCATATACCGGTGATGGCAATGCATAAGCCGATGATAGTGGTGGCGATATAGCAGATGCCGGTGTTGACGCAGGAGGTTGATAAACAGATGGTGCTGCGGACAATGGCGGTGGTAGTTGTGGTCCGTAGGCAGGAGCTGGAGTTGATGCCGATATGTATGTTGTTGGTATTGACGGTGGAGCATATGGGGACACTGGTGAAGGTGGAAGAGATGGAGATTGCGGTGGTCCGTATACAGGTGCTGGCGCTGTTACCGATGCGTATGTTGACGGTGGGGGATATGAGAGCACAGGTGGAGGTGGAGGGGATGGAGATGGACCGTAGACAGGTGTTGGCGCTGTTGCCGATGCGTATGTTAACGGTGGAGCATATGAGGGCACAGGTGGAGGTGGAGGAGATGGAGATGGCGGTGGTCCGTAGACAGGTGCTGGCGCTGTTGCCAATCCGTATGTTGACGGTGGAGCATATGAGGGCACAGGTGGAGGTGGAGGAGATGGAGATGGCGGTGGTCCGTAGACAAGTGCTGGCGCTGTTGCCGATGCGTATGTTGACGGTGGAGCATATGAGTGCACAGGTGGAGGTGAAGGAGATGGAGATGGCGGTGGTCCGTAGACAAGTGCTGGCGCTGTTGCCGATGCGTATGTTGACGGTGGAGCATATGAGGGTACAGGTGGAGGTGGAGGAGATGGAGATGGTGGCACTGGTGATGCATAAGTCAACGGTAAAAGTGCTGGTTGCGGTCCATAAACCTCAGGTTGAGGTGCTGCTGGTGCTGGTAGCGTGGGTGCATATACCGGAGGTGAAGGAGATGGTAACGGTGCATATTGCGGAGGTGGGGAAGGTGCATACCTATAAAAATTATTATATCCACTTTTCGTAAGCCATATTTGAATTTTGCAGGAATATAAAATTTACTTCCTATTTTCATTGTGAAAAATTCTTTGTGCTTGTCGATAATTATTTTTAATTTTTTTAAATAAAAATGTAATGCTAATTAAAGAATAGACAATTTATCAGTAATTGATAAATTTTCTAATATAAATAAAGATCATAAAAAATAAATTTTTTCTATATTAGATCTTTTTGAGTGGGCTGATACGCTATCATTGTATTACACTTGAAAAAAAATTGGTTTTAGTGGATTTTGAAGTGATTCTATAGTACGATGATTTAAAACTAAATCTATGAAATACTTTAGTTCTTTCTTGGAACTGGAGTTTTCAATCCACTTATATCATAAAATAAAAATAAAATAATTTCTTACATAAGCGGCGACGGTGGATTGGATAAATATACATTTTCTTCGCAGAAATCATCATATATTCCTTCTGGATAAACTGAACTTTGTGCAGGAACCTAATAAAATAATAAAATTTTACATATATAATTTATTTGATACATTATAATAAGGAGATAGTTTTTGCTACAAGATCGTAAAGTCTTACGATAGAGTTATTAATTATATTTTTAATATAATAGTAAACACGATAATTCAAGAGGCAGGTAAGTACTAAAAATTATGTCATTTTCAGTAGAAATAATATTTTAGGCTGCAGAAGTAGTTTTTTATTGTATGCAAATGTAAAATTGAAATTTAAAGATAAAATATATGTTTTGTTATTTAACTTGTACTGCGATATAAATTTAATTTTTAAAACTGTTGTGGAATATATTAAAATGTTATCAAAAGTATTTGCATCAATATAAGCTAGTCTAAACGTAAAAAAAAACTATAAAAAAATGTCAAAGAAGTATTAACGCTATAACAGTTGCACTTAAAGCTTACCTCAATGAAGTCTAATTCATCATTATAAGATGAATGGAGATGCGAAGCGCTACATCCTGTAATCGAGGCTGCCGCCAGTGCCAAAATCAGACACACATTTCGTAGTGCAAATGACATCGTAACTGCGATGTCGTAGCACTCTGTACTCCGGAGTAATCCGTTTTTATATATATACACCTTTCATCTTTCCTTTTTTTCGCAATGAGATATTGCTTAGCGATGTTCTCGTATTTCCTGTTTAATGTTTTTCAACTTCCTCGTGCGATTCAGACGATGCTTGTTTATAAACAGATATACTATTTGTGAGTTTTTATCATCACTTCCCACAGGATGTATCAGCCGATGTCGGCTTTTTTACCTGTTATGCAATGACGCCTTTTCTCAATTTAATAAAATAATTTGATATAAAAAAACTTTAAATTGTATGACATGTAAATATTAGGACGTTTATAACGTATTGAATATTTCTATATTAAGATTAAATCTGTAATCTGAAATATACTGCATTTATGCTCAGATGTATTTACATAATTTATTGTAAAACGATTATCAGGAAAACGTTAGAATCAAAGTCGATTGAAAACAAAAAATTTAATTTACATTATATATTACATACGAATACTTAAAAACAATAATTATTAAGGTTAACACTTGAATATATTTCAAAATTTGTTCAATTTCAAAAAGATTTATTTTGAACCAAATAGGAATGTAAACTCCAATCAAAATAATAACTTTACCACTGAATATCAACAGGGAGCGTGAATTACTGAAACTCGCAAGACAAGAAAAGGCATAAATGGTGTATAAGTAGAAGAAACTATATAGACGGTATGCATTGTCAAAATTTGTAAGGGGAAAAATCTGCCATATGTGGAGGAGGAGTCGCACTTCTTGGAAAATTATTCACTTCCAGCGTAATCTATAAGTGGCTCTATTGGGAGACTATTAATAACAATAACATATCGATATAACATAGAGTAACGTAGAGTATATCGCCGACCTACAGCTTGTTAGCATCAAACACAATGGTAAGAAAAATTATTCAATTTCTTTAAATTTGAAAGATAATAAATATGACGTTTGGAAAAAAAAATATACATAAACTTTATACTCGTCTAATAAATTATAAGAAGTGTACAAAGCCTGTAAAAAAATAGGCGGTCCAGCCATATTCTGAGCAGTTTTTTCTATTAAGTTCTATTAAGTTACAGTTTGTAGATTCAACTGACATAGATTCATGTTACAAATGTCATAATTTTTATACACCGCGGCCCAGAATATAACATTCACCTACCTTCTTGACAGTCCCGATCTCTTAATCCACAATCCACTCAATCAATTCATTCAACTCTCGAACTCGCTAATCTCATCAACAGCCCAACAATTTTCCAGAACTCACTAACCTCCGAACAGAGCATCAGTATCTACAGCGACCTAGGAAACGTCGATGAAAACCACGAAGCCAGAGCCGCCAGGATCCGCTCAATGGCAGCCAAGCTCGACGAAATCGTCCTGTCGGCAGGCATGGCCTTCAGCGAGCACGCCAGCAGCGACCGG